>JANAVB010030060.1:0-35553 GCA_029216955.1 Iris pallida | reverse complement strand
GGATTGTTCCTCCTACTTCGAATTCTTTTCCTCCAATGGCCACAGAGACCCTGATGTCTCATTCTCCCGCAGAGGACACTCCTTCTTGCTCCATTGAAGCACCTGCCAGAAGCCCGCTGCCTACTCACTTGTACAGTCAGCAATCTATTCTCCTTATGGAGAAAATGGGTTATAATTTCCAAAAAGCAGAAGGTTGAACAATACAAAGGAATTCGGGTTCCTTTACAGATTCAGAACCAGAAATCTACCGCCGGACTAGGTTCTAGGCCCCTTGTAACAATCCTCGTAAGCAAAGGACCAGGGAAAGAGAGTTAAATCCTGTAATATGGTACTTACCTCTCCTGAGTCCGAAGAAGAAACTTTTGCTGGTACAAGGTCTGGAAAGGAGTACCACAAAGATTATGAGGGATCCTCCAAAGAAGCAGAAGGCGATGAGACCTCGCCAGTCCAACCTTCTCCTGTCTCCGCTAAAATGTCTGCAGTGGAAAAAGGGAAACAGAAAACAGTACGTTTTGACGTCCCGTTGAAGGCTGCTGGTCAAGGGGTGGCAATGAAACCTTACAAGTTTGACATCCTTGCTCAATTAGCCAATACCCCGGCTAGACTATCCATTTTTGAGCTGCTTCGCCTTTCCAAAGAAAGCAGAGAAACTTTGAGTGAAGCCCTACTTCAAGCAGAATCTTGTTTGGCTCAGCTCAAAACTCCGAATGATGCGCCCATATCATGCTCACAGTGTCATAGTGTGATGGAATCAATTCCCAACATCACCTTTACACAAGAAGATATGCTGTTGAAGCATAATAAGCATGACAAGCCCCTGTGCTACACTGGGTACATCGAGTCCACTGAGATTGATATGATTTATATTGACCCTGGGTCTTCGATCAGCATAATTCTTCAAAGTATGCTGAGGCCATTGAGAATCCCCACTAGCGATCTGGTCTACACTAATACTACGATAGTTGGCTTTAACTCTGGCAGGAGTAAACCACTGGGAAAAATTCGTCTGAAGATTCAGATCGGCGATCTTCGAACCACGGTAACTTTCTATGTTATTAACTCAGATGTGTCCTACAACATTCTCCTTGGAAGACCGTGGATCCATGAGCATAATATTGTGCCTTCAACTCTCCACCAATGTTTTAAATATGTGGATCCCAAGGGAGTCGTGAGAACTGAGTTCGCTGATGTTAATCCATTCAAAGGCGTTGAAGCTTATTTCTCTGACTCAAAGCTTTATAAGCAAGAGTATGCAAACGAGATATCAGATATAGCCGAAGGTCAAACACCTACTGAGGATCAGTTTGATAATGAGGATCCGCCTGAAGAGCAACCTTTGAAAATCACAGTCAAGGGACGAATCCAATCCCAGCCTGCCAATACCCAACCTTTGATGATTAAGGTTAAAGGTAGAACTCGCACCACGCCCAGGGAACCACCAAATGTTCCTACAAAGAGCCAAGTTCAACCTTTCATAATCAAGGTCAAAGGACGTATCCCTGATACAAGTCATCCAGAATTACCATCGACTGTCAACCTTGGTAAATCTACACAGAATGCGGATGATAATCCATCAACTGATCCGGAGCGTGGCGATCAGATTGTAAATGATGTAAATATTGATCATCCTGTACTCTTTGATGTCAATAAAGATTTCCTTTTCGAGTACATGGCTGTCAAGTCTATCGAAAGAATGACTTTATCGCCCGACGGTCAAGGTCATCAACATAAAGACGACCTGAGCACAGGAGACTCCTTATACATCGACTATAAGGAAAATTCCTTTCCTTCCCCAGTTGAGGTTGGGCCATATGCTCAAAGGTTCTTAACGTCTTCCCCTTACATTCTTCCTGTGGCTACTTCCTCGCAAGCATGCATAACATACAGACGCCTTGAAGAATCGTATTTCGTGGTTCCAGCTGATAAAAAGAACAAATGTCAAATCGTGTTCGGATTAGCCAGAAACATCCCTGTTGCTCAAACAGACAACCTGAAGGATAGAAACAAAGGGAAAATCTGCATTGACAGATATAGTCAGCAATCAATCAAAATCATCCAGAATATAGGATATGATTTGAAGACTATGCAAGGCCTCAATCAAGGTAAGGGTATGCGATTGCCATTATGTGGCGATCCATTTTACCAGAAATCTCGTCATGGGTTGGGATATGATCCGTCTCACATACCTAATGATGATTTACAAGAAGAAATCTCTTCCAATTCTTCACAATCCTCGGATTCAGAAGAAATCTAATTCATCAAGTCTAATGTCATTAGGAATTTTATTTGTTCCTTTGCCAATGACATTTATTCTTTCATCCCTCAGCCTCCAAGGTTTGGATAAGCTGATCTCAAATTCTTTGGGTTTGTTATTTGTCATGTCCTTGATGACCTCTGAATAAATACTTTATCTGCCTATATATCTTATCTACCATGTCCATATTACCTCTGAGTAGATATTAGCCTACTTTCTCGAGTCATTACAATCTATCACGTCCATATTACCTCTGATAGTATTTTACACTCTGAAAACAGGTCCACAATCTACCATGTCCATATTACCTCTGAGTAGATATTAACCCACTTTCTTGAGTCATTATAATCTATCACGTCCATATTACCTCTGATAGTATTTTGCACTCTGAAAACAGAAAAATGGGTCCACAATCTATCACGTCCATATTACCTCTGATAGTATTGTATATTCTGAAACAAGATATCCACAACCTATCATGTCCATATTACCTCTGATAGTATCATGTATCTTGTAAGAAAAAAAAAAGATCTATTATCTATCATGTCCATATTACCTCTGGATAGATATGATCTATTAGAAGGCTTATCATGTCCATATTACCTCTGGTAATGGTCTTCTATCTCATTCCTATCATTTGATTCCAGGACAAATGGTAGTGTCATAAAGCAAAATATTCTCATTCATACTGGATACAAAAAAAAAGAAAAAAAAAGAAAAAAAAGAGAAGGAACAATTAGAAGCGTCTTCATCCTTGTCTACGGAGGAGCAGAAATATCATGGAGAAGCTTGTGCAAGTCTGCCAATCGCTTCTCACGGGAGTCCAGTACATTCCTTTTGACTTCAGTACGCCGTGCCTCAGGAGTACAGAATCGCGAGAGCTCAGCAAAAGTCATTATCAAGTTATCTCTGGTATCATCAAGAGTCTTGATAGTCACTTCGGCCCCGTAGGCTTGCTCTTCCAGAACAGAACTTTGGGTGAGATGAAGGTTCCGTGCTTCAATCCTTCGCTCCCTCTCAGCTTTCAGGCGAGCCAGCTCTGCTTCAACTTCCCGGATGTTATCAGTGATACCCTGGATCTCAAGGTTCAAGGCATCATAAGCCACTCTATGGCCATGAAGTGCAGGCTTTATCCCGGCTAGAAATGCTTTCTCCTTAGCCACTTTCAAGCTATGCTCATGTAGAGCCTCATTATAGGTGGCTTCCCGAGCACTATATTCTGCTGTTAAAGCTTCATATTCCGCCTGGATCAGATTTTCAAGGGTCTCATCAGATAGTCTGAGATACTCCTTGATCGGTTGTTCAAGATCTCCCACAACCTTCTCCAAAGCTGCAGCTCTTCCAGCAGCGTCAAACATGGCAACATTCCGGATGGTTAATGCCATGGATGTCTTCAAATTTTCATAGCTGAGGCTTTTATTCAAGACCATCTTCATCAGAGTTGTCAGGGTCTTATAAAAAGTATCAATATGAATCTCAACCAGGAAATTCAAATCCAGGCTAGAGCTGGGTGCACTAGCAATTTCCGGAAGACCTCTGTCAGAGAGATCAGGAGCTGATGGTGACGCTGTTGTCATAGCTAGTTGATCCCTAGAAGTTTCAGGGATTGTGACTTCAACTTCTCCAGATACCGGAGGTACAATAGCGAGCTGAGGCAGAGCTGTTGCCATTTCAGTCGTCATAACTAACTGAGTGCCAGGAGTCTCGGGAGCAATGCCTTCAGTGGTCGTTACTCCAGCCGTTTCTGGAGTCTTGGTGGCGGCAATAATGGAGAATGCGGCGGTCTGTGCCGAAACAAATCCAGACCCCTCAGTAGTGGGTACTACTTCAGTTGCCTCAGGGCTGGTCGGTGATTCGAGCATTGTTTCATCACCTTTCTCAGGTGCTGCCTCTACAGAACCCTCGGTTGTCTTAGCTGCAGCAGGTGTTTTCTATAACTGCTTCTGCATTCAAGCCTGCTCTATCCGCAGTAGTCGGAATCTCTTCAGCCAAAGAAGGATCTGCTGACTGATCCAACGGCACCTCCGACGCTAGAGGACTCCCTCCTTGAGAATCTATTTCAGGCTCCTCTGCCGCGTCTTCTTCCTCCGAGGAGGAATCCTCCTTCTCAGATTCTTTATTCTCCTCGTATATATCCTCTTGAGGAGCAGGAGCCACTGACTTAGGGGAAATGATGACATCTACAAAGAACCAGCAAAATAAAATGAGATACAAAAGTCATGATCTGGTGACAATGATGTATAAATTTTACTTTACCTGGAGTGGGAGTGGAACGTGCTAAATAAGCATCATAGTCACCCTCCCAATCATCGTCGTCAAAATTAAGAGCTGGTTCATCTGATAGAACTTGGTCTTGACCAGCAGTAGGCATGGTAGAAGTTCCTCCTATCACTTGTCCCCCAGAAGGTAAAGATAAATGGAGTGAAGAACTAAGACGTGCAGGAGATAAGAATGCTTCAGTTCCTGGCGCTGCTATTTGGGGAGGAGCAGAAGACCCTTCTCCCAGACGGACTGGAGAAGAACCAGCAGGGTTCTCTTCTTCAAACAAAATATTAGCTTCCGAAGTAGCTGACTTCTTCTTTTTTCCTGGCGATCTCGCCGGAAGAGGGACGGATGTACTTTGCCTTCTTTTTCGGGTCTTCTCAATGATTATCGGACCCGCAGCTACTTCTTCAGCCCCCCTGGGAATGACTTCTAGAAAATCATCTATGGTGGCAACATTGTTAGGTACATCTGGAGTAATTCGGATGGGCTCTTCGATACTTCCTTCCCTAGCCCATCGGAGACTGCCTGACATGTTGTAGCCCTCCTCAAAAGAGCGAATAGATGCATAAAAACGAGCATACGTATGAAGTATACGTAGCTCCGTAGTGTTAGTAGCCGTGGAAATTCTGAATCTTGCACCAGTACAGGCATCGCTGAAATATCTCCACGCTCGGGCACCGTCAAGAATTTCCCATAACGGCGGAAACTAGTAGAGGGATTACCAACATGAAGTTGATCATACCCAAACTGACGTGCGAACCTACTGGGCAAGTACGGCTCCAAGATACAGTTATCTTCACTTCTGTATATTAGATGTGAGGGTCTAATGTACACCAACCACCTAAAAACCGACTTTGGTAGTGAGGAAGCTCCGCCTACTCTGTCTTCAAATTGCATTCCAAGACAATCAGCCGGGACTGGTGGTCGCGTGCAGAAAAAATTCCATCCGTGTGAATAATTCAATACTGCTCGGCAATCTGCTATCGTTGTGGGTCTCCACGTGGATTTGCTAAATTTCTGGAGGAAGAGTCCTGCCCTATCCTCTGGGCCTGGTGGCAGTAAACTGCAATTATGGTGTAATAACCATCCCATCAGATAGGTAAACGGTAATTCCACTCTTGGAAAACTACCTCGATGAGGAGCAGTGCTAATCAATTCTTCTCCAAACGCCCGAAGACCGTCGTTTATTCGACATACCATCGCCGACAGCAGGTTAATCTTGTGATTGAAAACCAGACGCACCGCCGGCCACAGCACAGCTCGGTGAATCCTGTCTGCAGAGCCAATCCCCGGTACGACCCACCGTCGTAGCCATAGGGATAAAAAGCCGGCCAGCAAGGCCTTCTGGGATAACTTCTGACTACCATGTCTCAGGTAGCTTAAAGCTTCAGTCCCCGCAGGGATATCACCAACTTTTATAGATAAATATTGGTCCCGAGACTTTTGTGAGACCATTAATTCCCTGATCAAATCTAAAGGGATGATGGAGCAAGGTTTGATGGGCCGAGTATTATCTTTCCTGAACCTGCCTTTCTCGGTCTTGGACACTCTATTCTCATGGTAGAATAAATAAGTTGTCCATTTGGTTGTATACGCCAGATGCGACCCTGTGTCATATACCCCGGTACAAATCAAATAGTGACACATAAGCTCCTCATAAGTCTGCACCAATTCAGGGTTCCTCTCTCGATGCTCTGCCAATTCTCGGTTGGAGGGAATGCATTCTTCATAAGGGAGTCCACCCATTGGTAGTCTTGAGATGAATTGCATCTCATGAAGAGCTAGTCCCATATCACCCAGAGGAGTTGCAAAGGTTCCTGTGGAGCTCATGTATATTTCTAACAAAGCCAGAAACAGATTGCCATTTGGTGGAATACCATAACTGGTAGAGGCCACCGCCTCATATAAACCAATGTTCTCCAAATCGGCTTTAAAGTTTTTCAGGACCCAATGACTGATCTGGATCCATTTGCTGCTGAAAGGGGTCAACCACCCCGGTAGTCGAGGGTTGGTTTGCGGATATAGAACCCCTTCCCTCAAGAAACTGTTGATAAACATGGGAATCTGTACTGGTTGAATAAGGGACGAGTCCTCGCTCGGGGTGAAACCAGGCATCAAACCAGAGAATGGGACGACACCACCACAGGGAGCACTAGTATGATAACCCAGAACATCGTCTCTCTCCCTTCTAAATACAATCCTGCCGGGCCTACCATGACTATTGGGGGTTAAATTCCACAGCATCTGCCTAGGATGAGTGGCATGAACGAAAGCTGATAAGGGATAATCCCTGTCCATCTCAGGGAGATACATCACCTTATTTCCAGACCTGAATACCCAAGATTCTTTCTTGGGGTGTGGCTGCGATCTATAATCAATGGCGTCTCCGAACAAGAAGGCAGGTTTCAAGAATTGCTGGTTGTCGAGGGAAACCACAGCTTCTCCATCTATCATGGACAACAGCATCCTATCACCTTGAGCAGCTATCAACTGAGCCCTCTCTACTGGATATTCAGGGTTTGATTGAGGGAATTGAACGTGTGACAGATCCTCAAGATAATTGGAACCTATCATCCCAGCTGACGAACCAAAGACCTCTTCAAGGGGATGAGCTTGCGTGTTCACTGGCAGAAACAAAAAAAAAAAAGATCAAGATTAGTCCAAACATCAACTAAAAGATGGGCAAAAAGTCACTTTTTACGCCGAGGTTGAAGTGGACATAAAAATCGCAACTTTACGCTAACACGTACGACATGGGCGTATCTCTTCATAACTTTTTTACGCTGGCATGAATGAACATGAGCGTAGTCAAGTTTTTACGCTAGCACGTACAACGTGTGCGTATTTTATGAATCTTCACGCTAACACGTACAACGTGGGCGTAATCTGTTGCTGCAGTCAACACGCTAACACGTACAACGTGGGCGTAAAAGACTGAGTGTTCGAACCATCTTCTTCCCCGGCGAGTTCACTGTCAGATGAAGATTAGGGTTTTTACCCATCATAGGCGGAGCCGCAGCATGAGGCTGATGGAGCGGTGTTGATGATCGAGCAGGGGTCTTCTCATGATCAGCCGACGACAAATCAGCGGCGGGCTTCTTACCCTTCCCGCCGGCAACAATCTTCTTAGGTGCCATCACAGACGAGAGATGTTTGGGGAAAGGAGATTCAGAAGTTCAGAAAGGCAAGGAGACGAGTAAAGAACCTCGTTGGCTTCGAAAAAGTGCTATTTATAGGAACTCCTTTTCGAAATCGGTTCAAATTCTTCTCCACTTTACGCCGACTGTTGAAGATCCCGAGTTTTACGCGGATGACTGTTGCATATCTTTAACCAGTCAAAGCCAAGTTTTACGCTTCTATTTTTCAAAGTATTTCAAATATCCAAGACATATATTTGAAAACTTTGAAGGGGGTCTTGTAGGAGCGTAAAAAGTTCTTCCCAGAAGGAGTTAGAATGACTCAAAGAGGAACTCATTTTACGCCACAGACGAAGCTCATTCTTTTACGCCCGAGCCAAACAGACGGCTTTACGCTCGGGTTCAGAATGGTGACACTTTACGCTCGGGTTCAGACTGGTGACATTTTACGCTGAGGACAAGCCAACTGCTCCTTTTACGCCAACTCAGGGCTGTCAAGTCTCGCATTTAATGCAGAATCTGACATGGAGATATTAATGATGGCATTCACCATAACATCCAAAGGAATTTGTCTCATACAAAGACCTTACTTGTCGTTTATATGAATCGAGCTACCTTACGCTCACTACTCGGCTTCTTTTACGCACGAGGTTCTATACGAGCTTTTACGCTCAACAGACGATGTGCGCGTAAAGTCTATTTGAGCTAGTTTTACGCTCAAGGTTATTTAATAACCGCTTTACGTGAGAAGCCTATAACAGAGCTACTTTACGCTCATCCTAATGCTTTACGCTCAAGTAAGGTTGAGGCTATTTTTACGCCTTCTTCCTATTTGCCACTTTGGAACGTGGTTTGCCTACATGGCCTTCATGCCACAGATTTCGAAGGACGTATGAACGTGCACCCTACTTTTACTACCGTAATGGGACGCGTGTCAACATACACAGAGTATGAGTTCGATCATGGGTGGCAGTTGTTTGCGTAAAGGCCGGTCTTTGACACCTTTTTACGCGCAGAAGCCCCAGTCTATAAATAGACTGATTTTTCTCATACTCAAGGAGGACAACAGTTACAGAGACAAGGAGAGAATACAGAGAGATCAGAGCCCAAAGACTTTGAATATCAAGGAGCATTCATCTTCAACCCTTCGTCAAGGACAGAGTGAAGCTAAGCAGGAGAGCATTCGACCTCGCCACTAGTGCCCAAGTGCTGTCGATACCTTTCTGGTGCCTTAGTCCTTCCAGTTGTTCGCTTTCCAGCAGCGATCTTCATCATCATCAAATAGTCCACGGAACAAAGTGATCATTTGCAAGATCAGACTTCCATAGCAATACTCCCCAGAATCAAATTTGTACTCTTTTGTACTCTTTCTCGTTTTTCTTTCAAAGGCAATTTTGTTTAAAGGAAAACATCTACTAAGGAGGATTGTATCTGTAAATTTTTCCGTACTCCTTCTGCTGTAGGACATATTACTTTAATTCCCATTTTTTCAAATCTTCTAGGATTTTTTTTGGGGTGTTCATAAAGAATGTTGTTGGCTTTCTGCTCAGTGCATCTGCGACCTTATTTGCTTTACCAGGATGATATTCCATTTTCATATCAAAGTCTTTGAGTAACTCTAGCCACCTTCTTTGTCGCATATTGATCTCGTTTTGAGTAAATACATACTTTAAACTTTTATGATCTGTATAAATCTTAATCCTTTCTCCATACAAGTAATGTCTCCATAATTTAAGTGCAAATACGACAGCTGCAAGTTCCAAATCATGAGTCGGGTAATTTCTCTCATGTTGTTTTAGCTGTCGGGAAGCATAGGCTATAACTCTTCCGTGCTGCATTAGTACACAACCTAGCCCATTGCTTGAGGCATCACTGTATATTTCATATCCACCCGATCCTGATGGTAATGCCAATACAGGTGCTGAAATCAGCCTTTCCTTTAATTCCTCAAAAGTTGCTTGGCACTTCTCCGTCAATTGAATTTTTCTTCTTTTCGGGTCAGCCGAGTTAAAGGCTCTGCTATTTTTGAGAAGTTTTCCACGAAGCGTCTATAGTACCCGGCTAAACCTAAGAAGCTTCGAATTTCTGCTACAGATTTTGGTGTTGGCCATGATTTAACAGCTTCTACCTTTTTTGGATCTACTGAAATTCCTTCACCACTGATAATATGACCTAGGAAGGATATATGGTCTAGCCAAAATTCACATTTGCTCAATTTGGCGTATAACCGTTCTTCTCTCAAAGTCTGTAGTACTACTCTCAAATGCTCTTCATGTTCTTCTTCATTCTTTGAATATATAAGGATATCATCAATGAATACGATCACGAATTTATCCAAATATTGGTAGAATATTCGATTCATTAAGTCCATGAATATAGCAGGAGCATTTGTTAACCCGAATGGCATAACTAAGAATTCGTAATGCCCATAACGAGTCCTAAATGCAGTTTTCTGGATATCTTCCTTCTTGACTTTTACTTGATGATATCCAGATCTTAAATCAATTTTTGAGAATACCTTGGCCTCTCCTAGTTGATCAAATAATTCGTCAATTCTTGGCAAGGGGTATTTGTTTTTGATGGTGACTTCATTTAATGCCCTATAGTCAATGACTAATCGTAGGGTTCCATCATTCTTCTTAACAAATAAAACTGGCGCACCCCAGGGTGAGGCACTTGGTTGAATAAATCCCTTGGACAATAACTCCTTAATCTGCTTATTCAGCTCTGCTAATTCTTCTTTGTTTATTGGATAAATTTTCTTGGCTATAGGAGATGCTCTGGGTATTAAATTGATAGAGAATTCTATTGCTCTATCCGGGGGTAATCCTAGTAGATCTTCTGGAAAAACATCCTGAAAATCTTCTACAACCTTTGGGAATTATTTTTCCTCTAATTCTTGGAATTTTCCTCGAATTGGTAGTTCGAGTTTCTCCAATTCTCCAGCATCAAATTCTTTTTGGTTTCGATTAAATTCATATGTTTTCTTATTTGGAAGTTGAAATAAAACTCTTCCTTTTCCACAATCTATATTGGCCGACGTCCTGGTTAGCCAATCCATCCCAAGTACTATATCATAACTGTTCATTGGGAAGACCAATAGTCTTACCCGAAAAGCTCCACCACCCAATTTTACTGGACAAGCGTTGCAAACATGGCTAACATTTACCATGCCATTGCCTGTAAGAATATTTAGATTCCTAGCCAGTGGTTGTGATTCAATTTCCCATTGGGATATAAAACTAGCAGATATAAAGGAGTGTGTGGCTCCTGAATCAAATAAAACAGATGCTGGATATGATGAAACTAATATAGTACCTGTTACCACTTCGCCTGCAATCTCAGCTTCCTCATTATCCAGCATGAATGCTTGCCCGTGTTTCTTCTTCTTCTTTTCAGTCTGAGATTGTCTAGCCTTCTGCACTTGTTGGTACTGATGGGCTTGGGATGCGAGTGGTGATCTTTGTTGCCCATAGGTTATCATGGCCTGATGTACAGGTGCTTGGAGCATGGGTCGAGGACCATTCCCTGGAAGCATTAACTTGTCCTGATTCCTTCGGAATTCTTGCCGTGTTTCCTGTCCTGGATTTTGAATTACTGGCCCAGTGGTTGACTGTGGTATACATTGATTTGTCTGGTGGTTAGCTGAACCACATCTTAAACATAACCCCAATAGCTTCCTACAGTTTCTTTTTAAATGCCCAGGCTTGTGGCAATAGTTACAAATGAGCGGTCCATCCGAATTATCAACTTGGGGACGTTTGGATGGTCCCTGCCACTGATTTCTGGAGGATGGTGCTCCCGACTCCAGAGCCCTCTTCTGAGCTTGGGGTCGGAACGGTTGTTCTTCCTTTAACATCCTTTCCTGATTTCGTACAACTTCGGTTATTTCAGAATATGTTTGGCACCGATAGGCTGCAACCTTACTTTTTAAATGTCCTCCCAATCCTTCCAAAAACCTGGACACCTTTGTTTCCTCATCTGCTACCATGTACGAAGCAAAACGGCTAAGCCTGGAGAACTCGGCAGTATATTCATCAACTGTGAGCCTTCCCTGCTTTAGATGAATAAATTGTCTTTCCAGCTCCATTCTGGCTGACTTTGGAAAGAACCTTTCTTTAAATTTCTTCTTAAATTCTTCCCAAGGTACTATATTGTCGGACTCTTCAGGGTGCTCCGCACTCCACCAATGTTCAGCGACATCCTCCAACTGGATGCGGACTGTAGAAACCATATCTTCAGGCCTGACCTTTGCTGCCTTTAGTAATCCTTCTATGGTCCTGACCCATTGTCCTGCCCCTATCGGGTTCTCTGTCCCACAAAATTTAGGTGGCCTAAGATCTCTAAAATCAGCTATCGTCCTATCCTTGGAGTTTGTCGTCCGCATTTGATCTAGTACTTGAGCGGTAGTGGCATGTGCCGCATTTGCATGTTGACTGTTTGATTCTAAAACTTGTTGAAATAGTCGGTACATATCTGAGATAGAGGGTTCGGTTTGGCCTTGAAATGATGAAGCGTGGGACTGACCCTGATCAGACATTTTCCTGAAAATTTTGAATAAAATGTCCTTTATAATGCATGGCTTAGTAATAGAGAGATATGATTCATAAGAAGTCACACTTAGAAAGCAAGCATATTTTATTTATTCTTATCGAAATATTATACAAACATGTTGCTGGGTCTTACATACTTTTACATAACTTTTTACAGAATTCCCTTACTTCCAGGTTATCATACATACATATCTGCTATATTATATAGCAGAGTAGAAAACAACCCTTATAGGACCCCTAATTTCTAGTTACCTACATATAAGGGTTCGTTCATAACTAAGGATTGTTACTTCAGGATGTAACTCCTGGAAGTCATCTAGTGTTCCTTTGTACCCTTCAAGTACAGGGTCTATGTATAGATGACCGGGGTCTCGAACATATATGCAGTAGACCTGCCTTTCGTGGTCTCAAAATAAATGGCTTAGATAGTAAAAATAATAATAATTCGTAAAATGCTACTAATTATTGATATTACCTTCCTTAAGGATCTCTATGGTAAGATTGGAACTCAAGGTTTCACCTATAGGTTCTTAATCTATGTTTTACTTTATACCTAAACCTATATTTGTCCTGAATTTTCCATTCTTTGCTGACCTGCATGGGCCACCAATAAAAGACGTGTCACGTCCCGTATCCCAAATACAACGGTGACGTCATAGAACACATCCCCAGGCTACGCGCCAATTCGCGATTGTCGCCCGTAAATCAGCAGAGTAGTAGTAGTGTGGAGAGAATTGAAAGGGGGGAGGAATAAATAGAGGAGGGAAAGGGAATGGGAGTTGTTGGGTTTTCTCTCTTGCATGGCCAAATGGCTCATGGGAACTTGGGAAGGAGAAGATGAAGCCAGCTCTTCCTTCCCATTGAGTTGAGTCATACGAAAGAAAAATCCATGGGTCCAATTGTTTTGCTTTCCCATGGGTAAAATTTTACACTAATCCCCTTTCTAAAATTTAAAATTATATGGGTGTCCAAAGTGAAAAGTTTCTATTGGATATAAATTTGAAATTATGGTCATCTAATTATGAAATATATATATATATATATATATATATATATATATATATATATATACATATATATATATACATATATATATATATATATACATATATTTGTTTACTTATTTGTTTATAAAAAAAATTCTTTTTTTTTTTATACTTGTACAATTATATGATGTTAGTACAAATGTATGAAAACTAAAATAAAAAAATGACAATAGTATTAATATTATTTAGTAGTTATTACAATATATATATGAGTGTATATATACGTACGTGCGTGTATATACACACACATATATATATATATATATATATATATATATATATATATATATATATATATATATATATATATATATATATATATATATATATACGTGCGTGTATATACATATATATACAGATATAATATATAATAAATAAGAAAAGAAAAAAACCCACACAAAATAATCCCACGGCAGCTTTCCAACTACAACCCCAACAGCAGTATCAAAGAGCACAGGCCCGAGCCCTTAGTTCCCAGAAGCTAAACTGAGCCACATTAGGCTCGGCCAGGCCGAGCGGAACCCCAGCCCAGCAAACGCGATCCCCCTCCGCTCGGTTTTTTTCGACAGCGTATATATTTGAACAGAGAGAGATCGAGAATAAATGACGAAACCCTAGCCGCGCCGACACCACTGTCCCCCGACGACCTCCCCCAGCCCAGGGTGCCGCCGCACGCGGCCACAGGCCGGCCACGGCAGCGCCGACGCACGCGCGGGTGCGAACGGCAACAGTAGCAGTTGCAGTAAATGCGGGGCTTCGCGACCCAATTTCTCTGTCATCGCTCGCTCGTTTTGTGAATCATTTCCTCAGGTATATAGTCAACCTGACAGATTTTAGCATCCTCTAATTAGTTTTAAGTTATACGAAGTAGAATCTTCAATAATTCGACGGGAAGTCGACGAGAAACTGTCCCGAAACAGGACGTATAGCCAATCCAGACAACCCTATTTGGGAGCAAATCTCGAGCAATCCAGTAAGCCTCTATCAAAAGTAATTAAAGGAAATGTTAGACAACATGTAGGGGATCAGAAGCTATTTCGTAGTTTTGAATTTCATAACTGTGTACAGATTAATCTATTCTTGAAAATCCGAAAAAACCTTATTTCGAAAACTAAATTTAATGAAAAATACTTCGATACCACGTGCGTCCCGCCAAACCGGGCGACTTGGTCGCGAACCGAAAGCATCGAAAGGTGCGTAATGGCTTCGTGGACGTGTGAGCTTTGACGGAATTCAAATTGGTTGCGTGTGCGCGACGAATTTGATGCGTATCCGTCAAAATTCACCGTATAGGCCCCTTTCCAAATTTCCCAATTACTTTGTGTACGTTCGTCAGATCGAGACGAAACTTGTGCAACAGGACCGTATCATTTTTCTGGTCCTGTATGCCAAGTTTGGTCCGATTCTAAGACAGTTGATCGGACCGCCGTTTTACGGGCCCCACTGTCCGACTCAACGGACGATTTTGTGCACGGTCCGCCGGAATCCAACTTTGGACATACGGTTGGGTTCGTATCGAAAAACTGGACATATTGACATATAGTTTGACGACTTTAGAGACCGTTGACTCTGGCAAGCTTTTCGGTACAAAGCGGGTCCAACGGCGGACACCGTTTTGATCCGAAATTATCGTTTTGTCCTGTGTCCAGAATTGAACTTAAGGACAGGCAATTCTAGCTAATTTGACTATTCTGAGAACGTTGGTAATATTTATTTCAGCATCTGGAGACTTTTTGCATGTGTTAATTTTAGTGACACATCTGATGTAGTTGTACTATCGATTTCTCCAGCTAAGGACCTTAGGCAAATGCACTTTCTGATTGCTTTCGATTCATAGTAGTCTTTTCGTTCATGTTTATACATATATCTTGTTGCTTGTTGACAGGCTCGTCACACGGAGTAGTCGAGAGGAGAAATATCTTAGTAGACATGTGGACTACCCAGAACTATCCCAATATGTCTAATCTTGACTGATAACAGCTGCATACGACACGTGCAGGGTGCCGTATTTGCCCCTAGCCATTCACATGTTGAAAATGATATTTCAAACCACATAGATAGTTATCTTTTCTTTGTTTTTCCTTGCCTTCTTCACAACTTGTCATGTCATCAGATACTTTCTAGTTTTCATCTCTCATATGTTATTTTTATGTCTTGTTAATTCTATTGTATTTTCGTATTGCCATCGGTTTGTGTACTTGTTCCATTCCTGACTGGAAATCAACATTTTTCAGGTTAACTGTGGCTTCACTTAGCTTTAGGAGATACGGGTGTACTTGCAGACAGGAACCTAAAAATAGATAGCAGTTGTATTATTTTCATTAATTGTAAAATCTTGTATTTTCTTTAATTATAAATGTTGTAACAAATTTAGAAATGTGAATGAGCAGTAAATGTTACATTTTGTGATTTTGAGCGTCTTGGCCGTGACAGCGTTCTACCGCCGATTCTGCGGCGTAGGCTGGCTTGGACACGTCTCGTATCCGAAAAACGGGTGCGGGTCGTGACAACATCGAGGGAGGAGTGGAGGATCACGAGGGCGCGCCGAGGAGAAGAGGGTCAGGAGGAATGCCGGTCGCGTCGAGGAGGAGATCAGGTTATGGAGGGCGATGCCGAGGAGAAGAGGAGGGTTAGGAGGAAAAATAACCGAACTGCTCTGCTTACTCCTTTCACACAAGTGAGAGACATGTTAATGACAAACTAATGAGAGAGGAAAGGTTATAAGCAGATGGAATTAATTATTTTACAAACTAATATGTGAGAATTTTGTTATTTTTACAAACTAAAAAAAACTAACTAATATTTTTAACAACCATAACTCCAACCAACATTAACTTTTTATAATTATTTTACAATTTTTTTTGGTAATTAAGCATAATATGTGAGAATTTTGTTAATATTTTTTTGTTAATTTATGAGAATTTTTTTTATTTTAATTTTACATACATTAATTATATGTTAATTAAAATAATCAATAATTATTTGATAAATTTTATATTCTAATTTTTTAATAAACAATACAAATAAATTGAGAGTAAACATACCGAAATTTATCACATTTTTTACCAACATCTACTTTCAACAACCATCCAAACAACCGAATTCATTTTTTCTTCACTTTCAATTACCATCCAAACAACAAGTTCATTTTTCTTTCACTTGCAGGAGACAAAAAACTATCGAAACACATTTTGGAAAGTACCACTTGATGCAAGTGCACTGTAACTCATTATGATGTAAGTGATACTTTTACACTTTTAAACAATTACTTCTATCCAAACAGCCCCTATAATGACCCAATATTTTTCGACCGTGCTTGGATTAAATTTTTTATAAGAGCACATCAAAACTTGATCAGGACTAGTCAGGATTGGGGCTAGCCCATGTTTGAGGAATAATTACTGGGACTAACCTATTTTTCTACCCATGGGGCTGTCCCAACCCCACACCCAAACCCCAAATTTCACTCTCATTTGCAAATTTCACTCACTCTCTTCCAAATCCTAACTTTATTCCTCCTTCCACTCCTCAAACTATGTATCTTCTTCTTCATCTTATTCTCCACAATTTTTCCATTCTAAATCCTAGTTTTCTTCTCCATCATTTCCATCAAAACCCTAGTTTTCCTCTCCACAATTTTCATTCTCATCTTTTTGATTCCTCACAGATAATGCATGAAAATAAATCCTAACATGTTTATTTCATTCTTTCTCACAAAAATGCAAGAAAATAAATCCTAAAATGTATATTTCACTATATCATCAAGAAGGAAATAAATCTTTAACGTATGTTTTTTCATTCGACCATTTCGATTTTAGGACTGTCAGGAATTGTGGCAGTCCTAAAATGTACTTGCTGTACAGCAAGTCCCTTTTAGGACTGTCACAATTCTTGACAGCCCTTAATACTGCCAGAAATTGTGACAGTCATGTTGTATAGGAAGGTCAGCAAGGTCCTTTCAGGACTGCCACAGTTCCTGGCAGTCCTCAATACTTCTAGGACTGTCAGAAATTGTGGTAGTCTTGTTGTACAACAAGTTTCTTTCAGGACTGCCACAATTCTTGGCAGCCCTCAATACTTTTAGGACTGCCAGAACTTGTGGTAGTCTAGTATAAACTTGCTCAACAAATCGATTTGTTCTAGAAATATGATTTCATCCATAATTTATTCTATTAATAAAGAAAAATTAATTTGTATTAATAGATTAGTAGATTTGATAGATTTAGTAACCCAATTTCTTCTATAACGAGGGTTTCATCCATAAACTAGGATTTAGAGAAAAAAAAGAAATTAGAAGAGAGCAAAAAAATAAACTCGGATTTGAAGAAAGAGATGTTTCTTTTATTTTCTCTCTCTTGTTCTTGCTTCTTTCTTCTTTGTTTGTTCTTCTTGTGAAGAAGGAGAAGAGAGGAAAAAATAAATTTTTTTTGTCTTTTATACATAAGAATTGGATAGTCTTGAGTAAATTTTTTCAATGACAAATTTGTAAATAAATGAAAGTTAAGGATGAAACAGCATGAAATTTTTTTGACGTGACCTTATAAAATTTTTGGATTATAGATCCAGACAGGACAAGCATGAATCGATCATTTTCGGGCTCGAGCATTTAATAGATCGTGTCGGGGACTAAACGCTAACCCTCTCTCTCTCTCTTCCAAACCCTTATTTTCTCGCTCTCTACATCTCTCATGGGGAAGAGGAAGAGGAGCGAAAATGGCGGCGACGGTGGGCCTGCCCGAGCTGAAGGGGACCACTCCTCGTCCACAGTCTTCGTCTCCAACCTCCCTTACACTTTCAAGACCTCCGACGTAACTCCGTTGCTTATTCTTTCTTTTTCCTTGGAAAAACATCTCTCTTTAATTTCGTGTGTTCTCTTCTACTGCAGCTCGAGGCGGCCTTCAGCGACGTGGGCCCCGTCAAGCGGTGCTTCATGGTCGCCGACAAGGGTGACCAATCGAATTTAGCAACCTTTTCCGACGACTACTGGATGTGTTTGTTTCTCAAAATTAGGAAAAAGTGAATCTTTTTTTTTGGTTCTGTTGCGTCAGTTTAAAAAAAAAGTTGATTTTGTTGTGGGTTTAGTTGATTGTGTATTTATGGATTGCTCACTGCATAATTTGTTCTGTAAATTTAGTAAAAAAATGTGATTTTTATTTTTATAAACAATAATAAGATTGACTTATTGATTCTATCACATTGTAATTCATAGAATCGGTAATTTTATGTGCTTAGTTAATTAATTCCAATGTTATTGGATGCATTTGTCCGAAAATTAGGAAATAAGTGATTTTTTTTTGGGTTTTGTTGCTGTAATTTAGAAAATTTTGGATTATGAGGTGGGTTTAGTTGAACATATCATATGCTTAGTACATTTGTTCACATTTTTTTTTGGTATTTTGTAGTAGGCAGGCTTAGTTGGTGTAGTTATCCAGTCTTGGTTTGAGTAGAGTAGTTAACATATTAACAGTAATAAGATTGAGTTACTGATTTCGTATTCTCGAGTGCTTAATGAATTAATTTGTTCTGAAAATTAGAAACAGTACTTTAATTAGTTTGTGCATTTGACAATGTTGAGTTTTTATTTTAATTACATTTTTTTTAATTTTTATAAGTGGGTTTAGTTGGTGGTGTAGTATGAAGCTTTTGATTTGACAAGCATATTAGCTTATCATCAATAAACCAAAGTATGAGGTAGAGGCAAATTTTTTTTTTTTTTTTACTGTTTACTGCATATATTTGTCTTGGAAATTAGTAAAAATTGATTTTAAATTTTTTATATTTGTGCCAAGTTGGAAAAATTTATAATTATCTAGGTTATTTGAAGAGTAGTTTAGTCATAACAACAGCGAAAGGTTGACTTTTTATTTTTTGTAACATGTGAATTTGATGGAAGCAGTATTATTCAATGCTTATTGGTTTTGCATATATTTGACCCAAATAGATTGGAGTTTTGAACTCTGAATATTCATCACAGTTCATAAACTTGAGTATAATTGCAAGTTTCTCAACTTTAATAGGTACATATGCAAAAGTTGCTCTAGAGTTCGCCAGGTTTCGTGCATATATTTGACCCTAATAAATTGAAGTTTTGAATTTAATTTTAAACATTCATAGCAGTTTATAAAATTAGAGTATAAGTGCAAGTTTTCCAACTTTAGATGGGCACATATGCAAAACGTTTCTCTAGAGTTCGCCTGTTTTTGTGCATCTACTTGACCTAAATAGATTGAAGTTTTGAATTCAAGTGTTCGTAACAGTTTACAAAATCCGAGTATAAGGACAAGTTTTCCACCTTTTGATGGGCACATATGCAAAATTTCTCTAGATTTCACCGGGATAAGTATGTCTGTATTTGGGTGAAGTGGGGGATATATACATAAATATTGTTTCGTATTTTCTTAAACCGATATAGACTGATCCATTTTTTACTCTGCCTTGCTTGTGCTCTTTCTTCTTTCTATTTATGCACAATGCTTCTCTTATTATGTTTGTATGAGAGACTAACTTCTTCCACATTTTCGTTTCTAAAGGGTCAGAGGTGACTCGTGGCTTTGGGTTTGTCCACTTGTAAGTCTGATAACCTTTTCTCAGTTGCCATATTATCAATTGAAAGTTATGTTTAGTGCTCACATGCTTTGAAACCACATGCTATATAACCAGATGGCCATTACTGACATTTTAATTGTAAAAAAGAAACCTCCTTTTATTGTGGTTTGACACTTGAGTCGAGTACTATTACTTTTCAAAAGCACCATGATATATTTTTACAGAATTCTATTGAACGTTACTGGAATATGTGTCAGTATAAATATCTAGAATTCTGAAGTCATCCTCCAAGTAAGTGAAGTTGTTAACATTGATTAAATACCGCCTCTTCTTATGAAGTGTTACATATATCAAGCTATGGCCTCATGGTAAAGAGATGTAATTGGTTCCCTAGAGAGCCGAGGATCTGATGCTTGTGAACCCACGCTGTGGACAATGCCACATCTTGTATCCACAAAGTAACTTGTTTATCTAACAATGTCATGCTTGGCTATGAGCACATTTTAGTCATGTCCTACATATGCCAAACCTATATTATAAAAATGTTGTATCCAACAAAGCCAATGCCACCCATTGGGTACTTAACGTCATCCTTATACAACAAAAGAGGTCTCATATGGCCCAGCACGTGAATAAATGCTCTTCAAGCACAGTTCATTCTTCTCCTCACCTTCTCACAGCACAGTGAGGCATCTTTGTTCCACTTCTAAAGTGAATGGTTTCATTTGGGAGTCAAGTTAACTATCGTGATCAGTTATTTCTCGCCCAACATATTGTACGCCACTAAAAGTGGCTTAAATGAAGCTTTAAACGATGGCTGAGAGGCCATTTTGTAAATTACTATATCTTGATTAGATTATTTGATAATTAGATTTTTTTTCCCAAAGAAAGCTATCAGGTTTGTGCAAAATATAAACATTAGGATATACATAAATTTGAGCTTGCTCTCCCATGAAAATAACAACCATAGACTCATTTTTTTTTTGTATTTTGTTCTTTCTTTACAGTTGAAATTGTCTAAATAGAGAGGATGAATATGTGCACAAGAGAAATGTATTGACCAATTTAGGTGGGAACCTTCTGGTATTTTTCAAGTAATAAAGATGACTTTTACTTTTAGTGCAGACAAGTTACAACCCAACCCAACCCAACCCAACCCAACCCAACCGAGATATATGGAGGCTATGATAGATGACCTCTGACTAACAATTCTAGAAGAATAAAACATATAACGAAGAACTGACATGCAGGAAACTGAGAAATAGAGAGAAAAAACACCTCACTAGGCTAAAGCCCTTTTGCAATAGCAAATATAAGCTCTATCAATGGACTTATGTCCTATTAAGTGAGTTGATTACTTTATTATGGATACGTAAAGAATATAGATGTCCCAACCCGCTTCTAGTTTTTTTGGATACGAGTCGGACACGCCCAACCTACGCTGTGTCAACATCAGTAGTGAGCTGTTCTAGGTTTCAATTAATTGTTAACATGCTCAAATAATCTATTTGCTCATGACATCTACTAATTATGTGCTAAAATAATACACATTCCACTATATTCTTTTAGTACAACTTATACAAGAATTTCCGGAGACAAATCTGGCAACTAAACTAAAAGGGAGATAATAAACATCTGACTTACCAAACTATCTAAAAGAATATTTGCATATAATCTTCTAGAATCTTTTAGGAGTCATCCAATCCAATCCTTATGACCTGGTCTAATATGCCAACGATCCAGTCAGGAAAGGAGCAAAGTATAATCTATAATAATGAAACAAGTACAACATGTGAACAAGTAAAGGAACAATGAAACCGAATGAACATGAACTGTAAATGCGTAATCTAAACAGAATATGAATATGTAATCAAAGATCATGACATGTGAATTCAAAATACATTCTAAAATATGTGATCGGCTGGATAAAAGACATGAATAAGAACAAGTAATGATATGGCCTAAACCCCACGTGCACATGTGTGAGATTTAAGTTATCAACATGAATCCTAAGTTGGGCTTTGGTCATATATCCGTAGTATTTTTCCTTCCTCGGATATAAGTAAAGATCATGAACCAGAATATAGATCAAGTCGTAACAACGTGTCCAATATGAAAAGACCATGACATGAAGTAAATGAGTCAAAATCATAGAAGTACTTGTTTTGTCCTTTGAAGATTAAAATGAGTCTCATGTCCACCTAGAATAGGTTAGAATCTAACCAATGACGTTAACTATCTATTAGCCAACTATCTATATAGACTAATTGTTTATAAAATATCACTAACTATAACTATACTAGCCAGAATAGGTACTTAGTAGCTTTATACTAGCAAAATATTTATAAATAGTAGCAACTATGTTATTAACAAAATATTTTTACAATTTTAGTTAACTAGTAAACTTTATACTAGTAAAGTAGTTTTACCAAAAAATAATATTTATGGCAAAACGTTTTTAAAGTAAGTATATATTTACTAAAAATATTTCTAAAGAATTATAAATTATGGCGAAAAAGTTTTGGTTAAAGCAAATACTAGCAAATATTAGAGTGAAACATTTATTAATATAATAGCAATATCAAAATATCACTAAGACTAACCGACATTTATTAAGGAAAAATATTTATAATATTAGGAAACTAGGTTTTACTTAATCAAAATATTTAGAAATAATATATTGAAAATACATTAAACATTATTTGGTACAACTACTTTAGATAAAATACTATAATAATAATAAATAATTTATTTACCAAAATATCACTACTATCATAATAGCATAAAATACCTATACATGCGTATTATATATTTGTGCTACACTATTTATATTTATACCAAATACTATACATATGAATATATTCACTCATATACATAAACACTTGGGCTTAAAGCCCAGCCTGCAAGCCCAACCCATTCAACAGAATTAACAACCAATTCTATGCTGTTGGGTTGGAAGCCCAACCCAAAGGTTACAAATAACCTATTTTCAAAGAAATAAAACCAATCACAGTTGGGCTTTGAAACCCAGTTCAATAAAACTAACTTAATAATCCACACTGGGCTCTTAGCCCACAAAATCCAACATCAATATATTAGGGTTTAACCCTAATAGCTCTTCTCTGAAATTAGAAAAAAGAGGGAGAGAAGGAATGAAGTACATAAAGAGAGAGAGAGAGAGAGAGAGAGAGGGGGGGGGGGGGGAAGGGGAAGAGAGGAGGCGCTCACCGGTCGTCGACAAAGGTTCGACGAAGGACCAGCGTGATAGAGGAACTCCGTAGCACCAGATTTGACTCGAGCTAGCCGGATCTGCATGGTGCTCCGTTAGACAGTCGACGCAGGCGGCGGCGGAATTCGGAGTTTGGAGAAGACGAGGCGTCGCACGGTTTATTGTCCAGATCTGGACCAACGGTGTGGGGAGCGGGCTCACGGCGGCGCTCGGCGAGTGGAGAGAGAACTCCGTCGGCCTCGAGATCCGTCAAGGGAAGGCGAAGGGTCACCAGAGCTCGGTGGAGGCTCGTCGAAGGTCGCCGGTGTCTAGGAAAACTGGCGGTGAACAAATCTGGGGTCGGAGACCGGCGTTGGGCGACGCTGGCCCGGGATCCGGGGCTGAGCGCGTTCATCGGGGTTTGGGTCATGCAGATCTGACATGGCGGCGCCGGCGGCGAGGTCCAGGGAACAACGGATGTCTAGTAAGTAGATTTGAACTCTTTGGTCGAGGTTGGTTGGGGATATGTGGTGAAGACCGGTGGTATTGTGGTAGTGGTTGCTCGTAGTGGAGTGGTGGAGTGATGTGCGGAGTCGGTGGGGTGGTCCGGTGTGGAGGCGATGGTGGATCTAGGTAGTGGCATGGCGTATAGTTGAGGAGGCGATGGTGGATGGAGATGGCGGGGTGGTGGTGATGTTGTTCCTGGTGTGGGTCGGGAGGGCGGTAGAGGGTCGGTGACTCGAAGAGTGGCGAGGTCGTAGTGGTGGTGGAACTGGTGGTGTAGGCAGTGGTGTTGTGTAAACAGGGGTATCGACGGAGCTGGTGGAGGGAGGAGCAGGTGGTGGAGACTTGGGATTCTGGTGGTCAGTTGCCGGAGCACGACGGAGGGGATGGCCCGAGCATGGCTCGGCCAGAGCTGAGCAGGGTCTGTGGGTGGTATTGCAGCAGTGGGGTGATCTGGGTGCTGCGATGTGGTGGCGGCAGAGGCAGTACTCGCCAGAATACGACCGACGGTGGTCGAAACAGATTACAGATCTGGTGGAGAGAGAGAGAGTGGCAGGAGAGAGAGTGAGTGAATATTTTGTAATAAAATATTGGAGAGTTCTCAATGTTTAAATAGTAGAATAGTAGAGTGTGGAGTGCTCCACAAGCCACGTGGCAATCTATGTCTATGTTACCTGGACTCGGAGACGGGTGTCGGATACGGGTACATATCCAAAAGTTGGGTCCTTCAAGCTCATAATTGAAGGACACACGGACTCGGGTAAAAAGGATCCAAATATTGGATATAAGTACGGAAATAAGACTAAGGTTTAATAAAAAAATAACCTGTAATTATAAATTACTAGTAAACTTTAATGAACTAGTTGAATAAGTTCCTAGGGGACCGTCCTTCAGCTCCCCTACCACTTTACTACCACTCTACCATTTTAAAATAAACTATCTACATTAAAATAAACTATCTACTAGACTACTTCGCTATCAGTCTCCCGATTGTTACCATGAAGGATCCGATTGTCACCATGGAGGATCGGATATGGATTCCACGGGTACTTCTCCTTAAAGTGGAGAATCTGGGTAACATAGATCTATGTAATTTGTAATAGATCTAGGGGTACTTGTAAAGATCACTAACAACTCTAACGAACTAACAACTAATCACCAACTAATTTTGGTAATTAGCAACTAATTTCTAACTAACCCACTAAATAGTAACTAACCTATTAGTTAGGATTAACTAAATAATTAGCTATTCTTCAACCCAAAGCATAGGCCCACAATCCAAGCCCAAGACTTGTAGGCAATTAGGTTAGCTAGCCCAAAATCCAAGTCTAAAGCTTGTAGGCTCATAATAACTAAACAATAAAATAATTCTGAAATAAAAATAATTAATTAAATAATAATAATCAGAATTCGAAATAAATTTACAATAATCCGAAAATAAATTTATAAATTATCAAAAATTACAACATTGTTTTCCCAAAAATAGAATAAGAAAGTATAGGAAAATAATTTTATAACTCAAAAATTAGCTCAAAATTTTCAAAAATAGAAATTTGAATTCTAGGTAGTTACAATAGAGCACCCAGATTACATCTGTACAGAGATCCATCTTAAAGAGGTTACTTCTTACTCCATTTGCCTTAACTACCACAACAACCAAAAAAATCATTGCTCTAAATGTTCTGATTTGACTACAATTTGATCCGTAAACAGTGTTCTAAAAATCGCCATTAGGCGGCGTCTAGGCGTTGGGCGGACACCCATCGCCCAAAAAACGGTCGGAATCGGCCTATAGGCGGCGACGACCAAAAGGCGGCTTTAGGCGGCCGCCTAGAAGCAGACGCTCGGGGAAGAAGGCAGCCGTCCAAGTGGTTTTGAAAAAAAAAAATTTAAGTCACCCGACTCGAAACCTGTAGCGTCCCGCTTTCGATAGGCGACGTAACTTCATAATATGCTAGCGCCGAGTCAGATCGGCCGGAAACTTAGATGGCCATCTGACTCGATCGCTAAGCTTGGTAAACATTAACGCCTTACGGCATCGATTCAAATCGATTTGGACGGAAGATACGAGAATTGATCCAACTCATGGAACGACTTCTGTTGGAATAAGTCCTAGATGCAGCGGGCTGCGTCTCGGCGAGTGAGCTCTCTATAAGAGTCCCTTCGACGGGACCGGACCGCTGTATGTTTTCTTGGAGCTTTGCCGCTGGGCTTGTTGAAGTGCTTTCGCGTCGTTTTTATGGATGCAATTACAATTTCGATGCAAGGAGAAAAGAAGAAAATTCTAACAAGAGTTTGTGCCACTGCAGGAGCTCGCGTAACTAAGGATTGACGTTGCGTAGCGCTTCGACGACCGGCACGAAAGCAAAGTAATCGGTGGGTGATTCGGTCCCTTCTTTTCTACTCCGTCCCGCAAACTAATTCCTTGCCTCGAATTCATTCAAATCGAACGATGCCAAGTTAATTTGCATGCCAATCCACTAAGTTAAGAACTTGGAAAAACGTATCGATTTAGAGTGTTCTACTCTGGAAAAATACAAGTTTTATCACATAACCCGAAAAGTTTACGGTTTACATAAAAAGATAGACTATTTCAAGTGCTGCAAAATATTACGAAACGTCGATTTTGGGTTAAGATGCCTCGGACAATTTGGTGCCTACGGGACGCTAAATCGGGTGTACAGCTTGGGGAAAATGAAACGTGCATGAGTTGGGGAAAAATGATAATGTCGTTCAATACTGTCCGCGCTATACAAAACTGTTTGCATATATAAACTGTTCACGCATTGGCATGGTCATGGACAGCTTGTGCACAAGTTGATATTTTCCTCGAATCGATTTCCGAGGCATCGGAATCGACTCGACCTAGGGGGAATGATTAATCGTGCTTCGGCACTGATGCATTTCGGGACCGTCAGTCAGGCTTGCAACCTAGACTGAGCGGGCCGAAATGCCATTATCTCTGTTTTTCATGCAGGGACGAGCACGGCCGTGGTAAGAAATATGATAAACTGCTATGTTTCACTGTATGCATTATTATTCTAAGACGGCTATCGAATATGAACTGAATTCATTTAGTTCTAACAGAAAGACAACTCTAAAGCATGCCTACCCTATCAATCAGAGTAGGTTTAGACGAGTGGGTTCGTCTCGTCCACTTAGCAAGTGTGCTAATCCCATTCTCCCAATTTTTCCAGGTGCGACGGGCGCTCCCAACTAAACAGAAGCTGAAGTGCGGAGAGGCGTTTTGAAGCTCTTCCTATGCTGAAGTATTTCGACGGTTTTGTATAAAGGGGCGAATGTATGGAATGTCAAGTGTTAGTTTAGGCAGCTTGTCGAATGCATTTCTTTCTGTTTTCAATCAATGTAGCCGTAACGGCATCCAATGTAAATTACGACTTGTACTTCGTTGCAAGCTATGAATGAAAAGCATTTCTATCTTCCTATACTGCATCTTATAATCTGATGTGAATTGTGAAGTTTCAACTTGGCGTATTAATATCAAATGCAACTTAACGTTCTTGCCTTGTACGAGTGCAACTTCAGACTCGTACGACATCACGCCTTAGCGAGGACGATCGAATCGGCAAATAACACCGGGGACGAACGGTTTGCCGACTCGGGGCGTGACAAAACCTGTTAACCCGACCTGACCCGAAATCCGTTAGCATACCTAAAGCCACTAAAAGAAGAGCAGCCGTAGCAGCAAGAGAAGAAGAAGAAGCAGACCAGGCAGCAGGAGCAGACCAGGTAATTCTTCTTCTACTTCTTAGTCTTCTTCTTTTTCTTTTCATTCTTTTTCTTCCTTTCCTTCTTCTTCTTCACTGTTCTTTTTGTTCTTTTCCTTCTTCTTCTTCCTCTTCTTCTTCGTCTTTTTCTTCACTGTTCTTTTTTTTCTTTTCATTCTTCTTCTTCGTCACTGTTTTTTTTTTTTTTTCATTCTTCTTCTTCGTCACTGTTTTTTTTTCTTTTCTTTTCATTCTTCTTCTTCTTCTTCCAGCGGCAGCAGGAGCAGCGGCTTCACGTTTTTTCTTTCTTTTTTCTTCTTCACATGGGTGTTTTTTTATAACCCACTGGTGGAACCCACATGAACAGTAGCAGCAATCAGCTTTTTTTTTCCAATGGAACCTATGGAACCCAAATAAGAACTCAAATAAGACCTTGCAAACTGTACGTAAAAAAAATAATAATTAAAATACAATCTGAATTTTTATATTGCAATCTGAATTTTGAAAATATATAGCTATATTTTTGTTAACTATTTAAATTATATTTAAATTTGTACTTTAAATTTGGGATACAATTTTCACTTGAGCATATTTAATTTAATTTTTTTTAAGTTTCTGTCGACCGCCTAGAATTAGGCGGCCGCCTAGGCGGTCTAGGCGCTAGGCGGTTGGTGGCCGCCCGCCTAACGCCTAGCGCCTTTTACAACCTTGTCCGTAAAGAGTCTTATGGTAGCTGCCAACTCCCTAGCATAACTTTCTTCTATTCGGCAATAGTGAAAAATATGCAATATTGACAAGTTTGATGGAGTTTCTTGTAGTCTGCACCTGATCTGACTCGGGCACCATTTGAAGCTTAGCTATTGTGAGTGATACGGGTAAAGTGCATTTAAACCCTCCCTAGATTTGCCTCGTTTGTAAAATAAGACCTTTTAGAAAACTTAAGCAGTCTGCACCTTGTAAAATAAGACCTTTTAGAAAACTTAAGCAGTCTGCACCTCCTTAGATTCACCGTGCGAGCAAAAAGGTCCTTACCGTCAATTAACAGTTAGAAATAGCCGTTAACAACATTTTTTTAAAAAAAATAAAAAAAACCTAAACTACCCTTCCCCCTTCTCTACCAGCCCCCCCTTCCCACACCAGCTCCCTCCCATTCTCACCGCCGGCCAGCCTCGTCCCTCGTCCCTCGACTCGCCCCCCTCCTCCCTCCGCTGGCGACCCGCCCCCCCTCCCTCCGTCGGCCAGCCCCAATCCGTCCCCACCACCGGAGAGGGGGGGGGGGAGAGTGGGGAGGGGTAAAATTGTCTTTTTACACGTATTTTAACACCTATTAACGGAAAAGGGACAATTTGAGCAAAAATGAAAATATGGGGGTTAGATTCAAACTGCGAGTCTTTAATTGCATTTTCGTAACATCTAAGGAGGGTTTAAATGCACTTTACCCTGTAAATGCACTTTATCCTGAGTGATACACATTCTTTTTTTGTTTTGTTTTCATACTTTTGTATTTAATTTTCCTTTATTAGCACTTCTGGGCAGTCACTTACAAACATAAAAGGCAATGAACTACAAATAATATTTACCAGTTCATGGTGCTTTATACTGGACGAACTTGTTTCCATGTCATACTATTTATAAATTGCCAACTCGTGTATCGTGTATCGATTTGATTGCATATCATATTGTGTATCGTGTACTATGTAACTCTAGGAATTTATGTCTATACTTCTAAATCCATATAGTAACATGATTTTATATAATTTTCTCAAAGTCTTTATTGTTTCATCTTCACAAGTCTATCTATTTCCAGAAATCCAGATTCTTAAGTATACATTATATGACCGGAGTTGCAGAGTAAAAAACTGACACTACCTATCATTCTATATGTAGTGTATCGGATTAACTGATACGTAATTGAAAGATAGTATATCAATATGTATCATGTATAAGATACTAACAACATATTTATAAGAAAAGGGAAAATTTTGCATAGTCTACTAGGCATATTTAAATAGTTTGACTTAGTTCCTTTCAGTACTTGCATTGGTTAACTCACAGTTGAAAAGTGACGTGTCAACATTTGCTTTACAATGCTGGTGTGAACTCAGAAATTGAATACTAAGGGTTGAGTCTTCAAATGAAGAGTGCCATCATAATGTTTTGGCTGACACTGTTGTTTCTGTGTGTAACAACAAAATAGCACAAGGCTTTAGACCCATTTTTTTGGTTTGACCATATCAATCCTTTCTTTCATTCCCTGCTGTCAAGGGCGATTTGTTCTCTAAATTACAGAACCCATAACATATTTCGCTTTCTCGATCTGATTTCATTTTCCTCATCCTCAGATGTAGGACTCTTTTGATTTAGTTTTGCACTACCTGACCTGACCTACAGAGTGCATCTATTTGCGATGGAAAATTTTATGGCGTCTATGCACTGTGAAGAAATCCTAGTATTTCTTATAAATAGAAACATACAACTACTTTAATTCAAACAACAGGCAAGGGTCCCATAAGTATCCCAAAGAGAATCATTTATGCTTTGACCTTGATTCAGGAGTCAAGTCAAAGAAGTGGGACTTAAGTTGCCAAACTTGAGCTCCTTTACAATGCATGACACAGAGGTTTCAAACGATTGCCCTTGACCTTGCCCTTGACCTTTGGTTGCTTAACGTCCTTTCAATGGAATGCTCCTTTCTTCAAGATATATGGTTACCATCCTAAGATTTTGCTCTCATCGGAGCTCTTTGCGATTTAGAGTCCTCAACGGTAAGATTTTTGTGTCATTGGATCTCTGGGATTGCACAGCACCTTGGATAAGGGTTCACTGTTTTCACAGTTAATATACTGGCTGTATTAAGAGTATTATAACAACTTTAATGTGTTTATCCTAATTGGGGCCGTAAGTTTTGGTCAAAATTTATGCTAAAATTTTCTTTCTGTAAAACCATAAGAGGAAACTGAGCATAGTAATTTTAAGGGAGATCATTGACGCCAGTGATTTCATTGGGTTTTATCTTTTCCAGTGCTGCTGTGGAAGATGCTGCACGTGCCATTGAACTTAAAAATGGTTCTGCTCTTGCTGGTAGAAAAATCAGAGTCAAACTTGCATTGCATCGGCTCCCTCTTGAGCGTCGCCAGCAAAAAACAAAAAAAGGTTGCACTTACCTATCCAAGCTTTTGGCATTCCATGCTTTTCCGTTCTTAACTTCAGAATTCCTCTAATTTATTAGCAATGAGCTTTGACATTTTTGAATGATTTTGTTAAACTCTGCAGTGGGTTCAGACGAGACAAATATACAAGATGAAGCAGTTGACCTGACTAGTATAAAGAAACATGGCAAAGATTCCAATGTTCCAGGTTTCAGTTGACCTCATATTTGACTACTTATCCTGTATTCTTTTCCACATGAGACCCATTTATATATAACAAACTTCTATTTATGTAATGATTTTTGCAGAAACAACATTGACAATGAATACTAGTGGAAATACGCCAGTTATAGTGGCCCTACTGACAAAGTGGATGAAAAAGTTGATGTAATCAGTATAAACAAGCAAGGGAAGAATTCACATACACCAGGTTTCTCATACTTAAACCACGTCTCCTGTATTCTTTTCCCACCTGAGGCCTATTTTTGTTGATGATGTTATATACAAGGTTATAAACGGCGGTAGGCGGGTGCGCGGCGGAGAGAGTCCGCCTAGGCGGTGCCTAGGCGCCGCCTAGGCGGTTGATACATTTTGAACATTTTTTACTATTTACCACTGTTTTTTGCATAATATGCATATTTTAAGGGTGTTCCATGCATAACTAAGTTGTAGAACGAAGATTTATAAAGTTTTAGTGTTGTTAGGCCCATAATGTTAAAAAAAAAACTTTTTGGCCAAAATATTTTGTAAAGTATTTATCCGCCTAGGCGCTCGCCTACGCTGCCTCATCTCCGCCTATGCCGCCAACGTCCATTGGCCGCCTACTCCACCGCCTACAACAAAGCGGTGCGGAGAGGGACCGCCTACCGCCTAGGCGCCGCCTAGGCCGCCTAGGCGGGCACCATTTAGAACAATGGTTATATATTAACTTATTTTGTGATGATATTTTCAGAAACCAAAAAAGCAACCAATGCTGCTAGAAAAATCAAGGTGCCTGAAAGTCTCCCTACTAAGAAAGTTGAAGGCTCCGAGAAACAGAGGTAACATTCAAAGTACTTCAAAGAACGTTGCACTACCATTTTAGGCAAACTGCTTTACATTTTTAGACTGACTATTAAATGACATTTTTTTTCCAGAAGCATTCAGTTGATAGCCTTTTTTTTGCTTTTACTGAAATTAAGTTCAAAACAGGTAGCATCTGTCCATCACTGTAGTATTGAACATTTTCTGGAAAAATAATAATAAGTTGCTTCTAGAAACCTTATGTTGACAAAGTTCTAAGCACCCTGGTAATTATAGTTGTAAAAGGGCTGTGTGTGTTGGGGGGGGGGGGGGGGGGGTGTATCTCGCCCTAAGAGAGTTCCTCAGAATTATATTTTGGTCTTCAACAAGTATACATTTAAGTATTGTGAAGTGAGGTTTCTTTCTTTAAACCTTCAACCTTGAAGTTTCTAATGACTTGGCCATTCTTTTTATATCAATATTTGAACATTGTATTATGGTTTTTTGTTTGCAAAACATGATTCTAGCTTTGTTTGGGTACTTAATAATTATGAGGACTCCCCCTTGCCCCAAGATTTGCAAGTTTTTTAGGTGGACCCTTCACACTACTTTTTCGTTTGATACCTCTTGTGATCAGTTTTCCTTTGAAAAATGACCAACATAACCTTAATTGTATTAATTAATGTGTAAAAGGAATCTAAAATTAAAAAAAACTTATTCAAGTCTGATCTTGAAATAACCCATTCTTGCCACTGCTTGTTGCTCCATCGTTCTGTTTGCTGTTGCACACCATTGCTTGCTGCTCTGCAGCCTGTGCCTCCTTACCTCTCATTCTACTCTTACTATATCCTTCCATTATATTCCTTTCTTCTACCTTCTTCTGTTGTCTCTCTCATCATCTCCCTATCACTTGACTGATCTCAGCCACCTGTCACTGGGACAGTAGTGGCTAGGGAAGTGATCAACCTGCTTGCTATAGATGATGCGTTGACATGAGAGGAGGATATGAAGTAGGAAGGAGGTGTGTTGGGCTACGACAGGGGCAGACCCACCATAGACCCGGGGTGTGGGGTTTTCAGTTTTCTATAGAATATTCATTTATCTTATTATTTAGTTCATTTTTTTAAAGAATAAAAAACTAAATTCTTGTCCATTTTGTAAATTGATGGGAATATGACCTGGAGGTCTTGAGTTCAATACTCCCTAGCTTCTTTATATAAATTATATAATGCCCCCCTAAAATATAAGTTTAGCATATTTCCGCCCCCTCAAAAAAATTTCTACGCCTTCCATTGGGCTACGAGGCAACATGCGGTGGTGCGGGATGGCGCCAAGTGGAGCTGCTGCTGCTATGTTGCTATCTATCACAAAGGGGTTTACTGACGACTTTTGAGTTTATTTTTTAGTTTTTGACTTCAATGTTTTTGTTAACACAATTGAAGCTATTTTGCTAAGTTTTTAAAATTTTGGAAAAAATGGCTGCATGAATATCTGATGAAGAAATTAATACCCTCCCACATACATTGGGGTTTTTCTTGATATGTACACGGATAGGTAGCCACTAAAGACATTTCTCACAAACAAAAAAACATCATACTACTAGTAACAAGATATTGATACTGTGCTAACAGTTGAGTGGTTGCAATATAAAGTTAGAAGATTCGAAAGAAAATCTTGATTCACTAACTTTAAAGTATGCTCAGCACAAGATAAGAATATTCGCAGGACATTCTCATTTCTCAAGTAGTGGTAACCTATTCAACCATAGGTCTATTACTCCGACCTTATATATCATGTTATCCTAATGTCTATAGTAGTAACTCTTTTAGATTATCACATAGTGTTCAACATCATTGGTCATAATTAAAATCAAAATTTACATGTGTGCACTATGCAAAAAAGTTACAGGTGTATTGATAATATTAGAGAATACATCTCCCAAAACTTTAAATCACTTTTATCATTTTTAATTTGACATTTTCTTCTATATCAACTAAATATTAACCTAAATATGTAAGCTTGAGTTATTACAAGTCACTCGAGCTGCATGTAGAGTTTATGGAATATTGCAAACTTGGATACCAAGATGCAAATATTATATTAAACAATAGAAACATGATATGATCTATAATATCAAATTGTGGTGTTCTCACATACCACTATATAGTTTAAATTAAGATGTTGATATCCAACATAACTCCCTAGAGCGAATTCTGTCATTATACTATCGTCTACACTATTTATAGTCTAGGAAAAATTGGAGACTGCTTGTTGGTTGCATGAGTTTAAACCTCTTAGCCAGAAGATGGATATACTTAGCGAAGGTTGGACAACCCAATGGTGAGCATCTTGAAACCTTTGGTACCCGAAGGGGAGGTTTTGGGTTTGAAACCCTAGAGGAACAACAAAGAAAGTGACACTTATTTTAGAGAGAGAGAGAGAGAGAGAGAGAGAGAGAGAGAGAGAGAGAGAGAGAGAGATCTACTTACCAACTGACCTTCTAGATTTTGTACTTTTATGACATAACCCTTTTATTCCCATAGCTACCACGGCTAATAATTTGGTGCCAATATAGGGGATTGATGTTAGGTCGACAATTGGCTTTAAGTTGTCCTACCTTTTATGGAGCTTTCTTATGCTTCATCGCCGACCTTATTCCGATTGGGGAAGGCTTGATGATGATGATATCTAGTGCAAGCTTTATATAGGGATATTAATCTCATGCATGGTTGGCATAGTATAATTCTTAGATGTGTTAAAGTAAACATTAAGAAATCAAGAGACCTCTGTATGCTTCCAGTTAAATGAGATATCACACATACTTCAATATATTTTTGTTGATAACAAAAATACAAAAATCTTGGGAATATGCTTGCACATGCTACTTAGAGATTAAGTGGAAGTATAGTTGTGAAAATTGCGCCCGAGGCTCGAGGCTCTCAGGGCTCATCCCATAACACCTCAATGTCGCCTCAATGTAGGTGGAGCGAGGCTCCCTCCATGATGCGCATGCCACATAGCACCTCTCGACGAGGCTGAAGTCCATTTGAGGCCTGCCTCATACATATACTACTTTACATATTATTATAATTTTTGTTGACCATTGGAAACTAAGTACTTAAAATACGTTTTCTTTCTAATTTCTTGGTACCTACTATTAGAGTGGTAGTATGGTATTGTCTATTGTTAACACATGAACATAACATAAAATAAATATATTAATCATATTATTATGGAAAAAATAAAATAAAATCATTAATAATCTAGTTTTGTTTGCTTATAAGTAGTATTATTACACATTTGGTTTATAAACAGTTTTCACATAATTTTAATAAATATGTGCCTCACTTTCAAGAGGCTCAAGCTTTTGCCTGGCGCCTCATGTCTCAAGACTGAGTTCCAAATATCGTTTGCGGCACGATGCGCCCTTTGTAACTATAATTGTAACATGAACCCAACATGTGAGAAATTGCTCTACATAAATTAAGAAGTTAGAAAATAAAAGTAAGAACACCTAACCCGTACCTGGCAAACCCTTTTTTGTCCCCGCCTACTTATCTGCTCCACGTGCTGCAACCCACATCCCCTTTCCCTCTTTCTCCTCTCCTCCTTCCTCTTTCTCCTTCTGTTCCTGCCCCCCTTCTGCCCTTCTCTCTTGTTCCCTACCTGTTAACCAAACAAGACCACCTCTCAGCCACACTTGACCACTTGCTGTGGTTCGCTGTAGGCTAGCTGGTGGAAATTGCGTAGCTCATTGATGCTACCCTCTAATCCAATAACAAACACATTCGTGCAAAGTAGGGTAGCAGCAATTAGCTATGCAATTTCCGCATCTTCCTTTGCATGAATTTCTTTGTTATTGGATTAGGTGAATTTTTTTGGATTCACATATGAAGGAATCGATTATGATAATTTTTCATCATCCGACTCGAGAAAGAATAAAAGGGATTGCAGAAATATATTCTTAACAACATGGAGGGGACAAGAGAGGACGAAAAGGAAGATGTGGAGGTCAGAAGGAGAGCTGGAGGTGGGAGGTAGGAGGGAGGAGGGAGGAGGGAGGAAGGAGAAGTAGGTTACAGAAGGAGCACAACAAATCAGAGCGACAGTTGATGACAGTGAAGGGTCATAAACGTCTGTATTAGATAGATGTTTTGATTT
>JANAVB010030059.1:0-71532 GCA_029216955.1 Iris pallida | reverse complement strand
AATGTGTGTGTGTGCTTTGTGAGGCTATGGCAGTATGTTATGCCAACTATAGTAAGGTTCTAATGTGTGTGTGGTCTATGGAGATTTGGACAGGAGTATTAGTTTTGGGTAAACTAGATATGTAGGTAAATGTTAGATGACACTAGGCATAGGTAAGGGCATTACCTATGTGGCACGAGTAGGCCTTGGTTTACCTTTGACGGTAATGTCTAAGGAACACATAGGTAATGGGAAATTTCCTAAGTAATGGGTTTTACCTAAGGTGACTAGGTAATGAGTAGGTATTTGTTTTACCTATATAAGATAATTGGTTACCTTGTATTGAGACACTAGGTATAAGGAAATGCATAGGAATTGGGTACTAGGCATAGGTAATTAGGCAACTTAACTAAAGTATAGTACCCTAGAGTGTATGCATAATCATATAGGTAGATACATAAGGTTATTACTTAGTTTGACCTAGTTTGACCTAGAAATGACTTGAGACCTAGTATTAAGCTATAGCATGTTTATGATTCCAAAACACCACTTGACCTTGATATTCCATATTTAGGTCTTCGAGACCCGTATCAGATACTGTTGATATTTCACACCGGATCTCAGGCGAGTACATTCTCTGATAATTTTCTGTTTATGATATCTTTTATGTTTTTGTATTTAGTGTAGATATCCTTAATTTCTTGACACATTGCTTACACTGATTAGTATTTCCTAGATCTCGTCATGAGATGTTATTCCTTGTATATCCTGGTGTACCTTGTGTAAGTCTTGTTGTTATTTTTGTGCATTGTATGGACATCGATTCCTGCCAGGGGCTCATGACCTTCCAGTGAATCCTGTCATAACGTACCATGGTTGGATCCAATGTACTAGTCGGGGACGGGGAGTAGTAGTGTAGATATGTGATCATACCCTCCTTGTATCAAGTATTATTCCTTGAATAGTGTTAATCATGCACCTGCTACGTTATCTTGTATATTTTCTCTATTTGTTGTTACATAGTCTTTATCATTTACTAGAACAGTTATTAAAAGTGTACTTCGCTCCAATTATGACTGGATATATTTTTCAGATGATTCAGATGATGGTTGCCCTACCTACTACAACCCACAGGATATAGTAGGCGTAGACCAGAAGACACTGATTCAAGAGGGTTTAGCTCCAGCTCAGGAGGCCTTATTAGCGACTCAGCTAGGCTAGATTTGTACTGGATTTGTCTCCATCTTATGACTTTTGGCCTGTATTATTTGAGAGTGATACTGAGATAGTTGACTATTATACTCTCATTGGACATGTATTATTTTATGTTAGACTTTCTCTGGAGATTCCTACCATGATGTTATTATCTTATTCATGCCATTTATCTTCCTTATAGTCATTGTGATTGAGTTTGAATATTTATATCAATACTTGTCCTCTTTGGAGATGATTATATGACATGTTATGATATTATATTGTTAGTTAGCATAGTAGACCTAGACAACATTCTACCATCGATGCTGTGGCATAGGCTGGGCGTCATCTCGCTCATGGCCCTACATCAAAAGCAGGTCGTTACTAGAAAACCACTAATTAAAGCTTTATGATCATCTCTTCTATATCCATCTGGAACGAGTAAAATTTAAGCATGCAGTTCCAAATATATGATAACGACTACAAAAATAATGAATAGAAATGGCATACATGATGAAATAAATGGCATAGAAAATAAAGGAAACAGTTAACATGAACTATTAACCAAGTAAGCATGGAATAAGAAAACATAACCATCTAAGTAATTTGAAGTACACTTTTCAATAGTGATCGGGCTGGGACATCACACCGCACGTCTACATAGGAATTGTATCCCAAGGTCTAATATGCATGAAATATAAAATAAAGCAAGGTCTAAGGTCTGATCACATATCTACTTAGTAATTTTCCGCTCGACTACTACACATGGATTAAGTCATGACAATAGGTCATGAAACGCGATAATACAAGCACGATAAAATATGGTATGATGACTAAAATCTATATGCCACTAATCCGTCTAACAAGCGTATCAAGAATCAAGTATAACATCACCAATCATGCAAATATAGTAAATATCAATATTGAAAACAAATAAAATACTGTACTCGCCTGGTATCCTTAGCTGGTGAAACAAATAATTCCATTGAGTCTAGAATAGTCCAAATAACAAGGATCGATATGAAGAAGTCCGAATTCGTAAGAAAATAAGAAGTATGATTAGTCGAGGTCAAGATGATATTGAAGGAATTTACAGAATAAATATTAATAACTATTTAGAAAATATTTATTATATTAAAAAACTACATTTTTACTAGTCAAATTTTTTTAGAATCATAATAGGTATCTAAAACCTCCTTTTAAGAAAACATTTATTTTATAATAAAAATTTATTAAATTGAAACCATTAACATATATAGATTTAGAAAGTATTTATTCAATGAAAGCCCAAAATCCACAACTACATTTTATTATAACCCACTTAATCAAAGCCCATAATTTATATTTGAAAATAAAACCTAGTTTCTATCTAAAAGTCAATATTAGGCTTATAGCCTAAGTCCAATAATAAACATATAAACCAAAAAAACTCCATAAATTGAATTGTGAATGTATACTCAGAACATGAATTACACTTGTTCAGGCCCATTTATAAGTATAATTACATAACTATATTTCAATCAAAAACCTATTTTAAAGGCCTAAAATGGCTACTGGGCCCGAAGCCCAATATCATTAAACCCAATTATAACCCAAAATAAAAAAAACTATAACCAAATAAGAGAGAGAGAGCAGGAAGAGAGAGAGAAATTCCTCTTCCAGAGAAGACAGAAAGAAGAAGAACAACAAGGAAGGAAAAGAAGAGAGAGGGAAGGAGATCGAGAAGAAGAGGGAGAGGACTCACGGTGGCGATCGTCGCGAGGAAGCGTGGCGATCGCGTAGCGACGCTTGAGAAGAAATCTTCGAAACGGGCGGCAGATCTGGTCATTGTGGCTGATCGCAGGGACCCAAACTCGCTGGCACGACGGATCTGAGGGGTGGGTGGCAGCGGTGGTTGGAGGGCAGGGGTGTTGGCTCAGGCGGAGTCCCCTGGAGGTACGACTCAGGGGAGCGACAGTAGAGACGAGGTCGACGAGAAGGATGACCGGCTCTAGACGTCGGGGTGGTGAGGGAGTAGTCGTGGCAGAGGCTATGGTGATGGTGGGATAGAGGAATCAGTGGTGTTGATGGTAAGGAAAGATCTAAAGACAGGGCTAGCCAAGCAATAAGGTAGGGAAGAGTGTTGTAGTGGTTACCGTGTCCTGTGGTGGTACTGCTGATGCTGGGGATGTGGAATATGGTGATATGGGATGGTCGCTGACCCGACGGTGGAGGTTTTAGGAATGATCGGAGTTAGGGTTAGTGTTCGGTTAATGGAACTGATTGTATCGGAATTATTTCATGTGCGACACGGAATAGGGTTATGGAGGATGGGTGTCTGGAGTGTCGTTCATGGGAGAGATTGTATATGTAAAAGTAAAATAGTGTATTGGAATGGTGGACATAGACACGGCGCACAATACTATAGATGATGGTTTGCTGGTTGAGTCGTTTGGCTATGGGATTGAATTGCTCTCCTTAAACAAGTGTTTGAACTTCTAATTTAATAAGGATTATCAATCATTCTAGATAAACCCTCTTCTTTTCAATTTAAATCAAATAACTTTAAACAAAAAATCAATCTATTCATAATCCATTAGTATTAATTTAAATTAATATTTGATATTATCAAGTAATTTAAATCATATGAATTTACATCTAAACAAAGTAGATGATCACCATAATAATTTGAAAATAATATTTAATATTTATCAAATAGCATATTTTCAAATCAATTCGTAATTGATTATCACTATAATATAAATAATATTCGATGTCATCGAATAATTTAAAATATTTTTATTAATCCAAAAGTCTACAAATATTTATAATTTTCAAAACCACTTTTAAAGCCAATAATTTTTGAAAGTCCAACATCTTTTGTAATGCCAATAATAAATTTCAAGAAAAAAATAATTATTAAAACTAATTATTATTTTGTACCATAAAGGTTAATAGTTTTTAGAAATACTAAAATAATAGAAAAGTAATGTTTACACGTTTCAAAGAGAATTTGTTTCAAAACACAATTTTTAAAATATATAGAATAAATAAATAAAATTTGAAAATCGAGAAGAGGGGTTATGAATCTACCCAGCTTAGAAAAATTTTGTCCTTAAAATTTAAGAAATGACTGGGATGGACAGGCTCGGTTGGTTTGAAAAAAATAGAAAAAGTTTAGTAAAAAAAATTCAAGAAAGGGAAAAAGTAAGGATCTCTTAATAATAATTAGTGATCAAACCTTGATGGAACAGAAAAAAGTAAACGGACATGGCTTGCCTTGATGTTAGGATCTAGGTTGTCCTTAAATTCTAGAAATTTCTCACATAAGGCATAATTTAGATAGGTAGAAAAATAAGACCAATGGGTATAGTATAGAAAAATAAGACCAATAGGGATAGTCTAGAAAAGTATCCCCTAACGACCTCAAAGACTTATCCTTATCACCTCATTCAACATTTAAAAAATTTCCATCATCTTTATAACTCAATAATATTATAAAACATTCCTCAATTTCTATCATTAACCTTTAATCAAAACCAAAAACTTATCATAATCTTTAAGATTATGACTCAAAATCACGACTACCGTCTTTCAAGTTTGACTCATCATCCATATCGGTATTAGGCCTCAAAACATAAATTTCATAAGGATTTAAATCTTCCAAGATATTTCAAATTTAAATTTAAAATCCACCATAAAATCCTAAAAAATTGAATTTTAATTGAAAACATATTAAATTGCCTTTATTCGCAACTACCACAATTTCTTTGGGCTTCTACCCACATTTCGTCACACATTCTTTTAAAATACAAAACTCAAACTACTCAAAATTATCTCATAATATTTATACTCAAAATAGGTCAACATTTATTTCTCGTCCAAATTTCAAAAATCTTATTGTTGTCATCAAAATATCCTCTAAGCACAAAATTTTAATCTGATTATAGATAGATATCAAACTAATTAAAATTTAAACCTCAAAGGAATGCAATAATTATTAATTCTCGCCTTCCAAAATTATTTGAATTGAAGAACCAATTTGTCTATCGAAACTCTACACTTTCGAAATAATCATCACATTATTAAGGGAGTATGCTCAATTTCGTCTCACAAGTTTATGTATCCATAATTTAAAATCAACCTCCAATAAAGCAACATTAATGACCAAATAATTAATCTCTTGACCTTTGTTTTCATTCTCAGTTACATCTTCTTTTCCCAATTCCATGTCAATGTCTGAGATATCATTTATGAGTTTCTACCAATCCAATAAACTCTACAATATTTAAATTTTTAAGTATTTCAATGACTATGCAATAATTTAGTCATGGTTTTTCAATATCATAATATTCCATCCTTTTATCCTCTGTTGTAAAAATGAGAAAGAAAGAGAAAAAAATTGGTAGCCAGAAAGAATGTACATAGCTTTTCTCAATGATAATATATAAGGGAATGGAATAGAGTTTGTTGTGGATATTGATAAAGGGCATCCATATTTGGGTCTATCCAAATCACAACACTCCCCCTTGGATGCCCACTTTAATTATTGCCTCATTAAAAACTTTTTAAGAAAAAATCCATCTTTTGGGGAAAAATCCATAGAAAAGAAAAAGAGTACAATAATATTCTTCAGGAATATGATTCTTCAGGAATATAATTCTTCAGGAATGTGATTCTTCAGGAATCCAAATGGGTACGACTTACACTGCCTCGTTAAAAATCTTTCGAAGGAAAAACTCAGTAGAAAAAAAACCTCAACGAAGGAAAGAGTACAATACACAAATACATACTTCAAGAAGTCTCCATTAGCATCTTCAGGATGTGTGCATCTTCAGGATGCTCCCCCTCAAATTACAAAAATTGCATATAGTTCTTACATTAATAAAAAAAAACAACCTCCAGTACATCTGAATGTTATATCTCACCACAATCTTTGTCTATATAGTTTTTATACATTATTCTCATATCCTAACGAATACTTGTAGACTTATTCGTTATTCTGGAAGCTTGCAACTCCCTCTGATTGTTGAATGGTTGAAATCGTAGCCATGCACATTCTCCGTTTGCTTTGATGAATTTGCCGCAGTGATTTGCTTTTATTCTCTCTAAAATATTTGTAACACTATTTATAAAATATACCTTGCTTGTGGAATCTCTTAGTATCAGATAAATATTATTCATCTGCATATCTCATTAGATCAAAACATTCATCAAGAAAAATTTACGTGCATTATCTCATTCCAGTTTATGTGTGTAGATGCATATAAGCAAATTCACATAAAAATATTGTACTGAGTGAATGACATAAAGAACTTGTATTTACATACGGTACTTCAGGACCAGAATATGTTCTTTTGGTCATAAAGGATCCGATTGATATGACCATTTTTGGTATATTCGTCATATTAGATCTCTACAGGAGATTTATCTCTTTAGGAAATTTATCTCTACAGGAGATCAACATTATCTTATCTTATCTCTTCATGAGAATACAGTAGATCTCTTCTAGAGATTCATATTTTCATAATATTACAAGAGATCTCTTCTTCAGAGTTATCTATTCTAGAGTTTATCTCTTTAAGCGATTATATAAGATCTCTTTTGGAGTTTCCAATCTCTTTAAAAAATTCTAATCTCTTCAGGAGATTCCAATCTCTTCGGGAGATATTATCATATTTTCTATCTCTTAAGGATATTTACCTCTACAGGAGGTACTCCATAGACTATTTTGATGAATCCATTCAGGGATTTCTTTATACACTCAATAAGCCTATCATATTCTTCTGGATGGTTTAGTTCATATATGGCTCATTTGTAGATCCTTCGGGGATAACATGGTAATTTTAAATCCGTTAAGAATATACTTGAAAATTTTAAATCCTCGACCTTCGAGGATATATCTTATCGTATAGGTTATCATGATCGAAGAATATATTTATTCATATTCTATTCATGATCATTTCGAGAATCCTTGAGCTAACATTGCTCTTAAATATTTGGATCTCTATTTGTTACAAATATCCATTCAAAATCTACCGAATTTACTCCTTTTGGGTTTTGTATTTAGGACAAACACCCATTCAAAATCTATCGGGTTTATTCTTTTTGGATTTTGTACTATAGGACGAACATTCCATGTTTTGTGAGAGAGATCACATATTGTCATCAGATTATTCGTGGTTTAATGTTATCATTTTATTTTATCAACCTTTTTATTCTTATTTGATAATGTCATTTATAACAAACTTCTTGATTACAAATTTCTCTTAACTATGTATAAAGTACAAATTTCATGGGTACCGGTACCTCTTTCTCAGTCTATTCTAGAATCTGAGGTATATCCTCTACCGGAGCGATATACTTTGAAAAATTTGATCTTTGGTTCATGACATCTTTCAGACCGTTATGGACTTTTTCTCTACAGGAGATGCTTCTTCAGGAGCTGCTTCTTCAAGAGAATTAGGGTGTGTTATATTATTCGGTCTCTTCTTCTGGATAGTTGAATATTTACAATCTTTAGTATTATTCGTCCTCTTCTTCTGGAGAGATAAATATTTAGAACCTTTAGGTCTTATGCATTCTTACTATAGACTTATTCATTTGCTGTATTTTTTTGGTTCTTTTGGTACTTTTGTCAGAAAATAGATTCATACTTGGTATAACTATATATACAACATAATCGAGTAAACATCTAATTTATTTGTAATGAAGTACGAGAAATAATTTCTCCTAATTTATTCGAGATTAGATAAAGTGGAAGTATGCCATTATACATTCTTCTAGAACGATGTTTTGCGACGTTTTTCTGGAACGATGATTCATGAAGTTCTTCTATAACGATAATTCACGATGTTCTTCTGGAACAAGCATTTATCTTCTTCCTATCTCCTCCTAATGACGGGAATTCTATCTTATTAACATGACAGGTAAAAAACTTAGGTCTAGAAGATATAATAATCTAAGAAGATTATAATTCATAAAATATAGATGCCAATATTATAGTTTCAAACAATATCAACATAAGCCATATGAAAGAAATGCAATTTGAGACTATGCTACTAGTTATTCATATACAATCTTCAAGATTGATGGTTTAGAAACAAACTTATCTTTGAGATCAATGGTGTATACTGCAATTTGGTAAGAAATGATCACACGAATTAGTCATAATAATTTTTATCATCATTGTCCCAAATTGTCTTATTAGGAATATCTTAGTCGACCATATCGATGTTTAAAAGTTATAGGATCATTCGGCTTCTGGCCCACAATGGACTAGGATTGAGTTTCTGGCTCAATGTAGTATGTGAATTGACAAAGTGAATAGCTGGATAATCTCTCTAGGACGAACTTCTGGTTCTTTAGACTAGTGGTTACACAAAATTTATTTCACTTGCTCAGCGATTTATGACCCATTTTTACTCTCAGTAAGAATCTTCTAGAATTATGAGAGTATAAAACAGTTTGTATAAGTGGATGGGTTCTATTGAGCTTATGGCTTCTGGTAGTATGTGACTCGACTATCCCTATTGTGAATAAAGTATATCCCTAGTGATAAGTCGAAGAATTTCTCTAGAACGAACTTCTGGTTCCCTATTCTATATATTATATAAAGGTATTCTCCCTCATGGTTTCAATATGATACCCGTTAGCCATTATGTCCTTAAAACTCAGTAAGTTTCTTCTGGAACTCTGAGAATAAGACATTTTATAAAGATAGGTGGGTTCCATTGGGTAAAATTAATTGTGCTCTTCCGAAACCTTCAATAATATGAGCGTGACTGACTATCGTGGACGTTTGCACTAATAGTGATGTTGGAGAGAAAAAAAATCATATTTTATAAGGATGGTGTTGGTAGCAGCACTATCAGTCATGCATAAGATGTCTCTATATAATTTTTTCATGGATATCAGTTTCTAGATATGACAATATATTATTGATAGTTGCAAATAAATGTATTATTAATCAATAATAGTAATTCTAAACATAGAACTTCGGGCCTATGACAGTTGGTAGGACAATAATACATACGTAGAATATCTACGGATAGAACAACCTTATGACACAAACTCTGAAACTTTATAGTTTAGAATATATACAACTATGTTATTGAAATATCAACATTCAGGATGGTACTTTTCACTTTTAGCCTTTCGGGGGCCAGCAACCCCTACGACATACAAAAATTTAGCTCGCGGATGACTAGTTTCCCCCCGGGCAAGCTATGCAACACCTGTCATGCATGCATCCATTTAGGGTGCAACGAAAGCAAGTAACCTATTTTATGCAACAATAATAAAAAAATTGTAATTTCTCCAATATAATCCAACGTTCTAACAGATAAAAGACATGGTAATAATGCCATAATGTAGGCTAGTTTAATCAAAATGTACATTTCCTTTCTAAGTAGTTTTACTATAAGAAAAAGAACCTATTATCACGTTTGAAAAGAGTTTATTACAACGGTTCGTTTATAAATGTTACAGAATTTATGGAACAGCACATAATATGACGGGTATGAAGAGTTTTTGGCCTATTATAACGTTTTTTGGCACTGAACATTATGTAAAATTAGAACATATGTAACGATGTTTGAAGGAGCCATTATAAAAGTGAATAAAAAGTACAATTTTGGCCGCTCGACCCCCCGCTCTAACTTTTTAATTCCCGCGCCCCGCTCTAAAACCCTCTGCTCTAAACTTCTGTCTTCTCTCTCCTCTTTTCTTTCAGAGAGAAAAGTTTTTCGAGTCTTCACTCTCTCGATCTCTCCTCTAACTTTTTCGAGTCTCCACTCCCGCGTCTCCCTCCGCCACTTCCTCACTCTCACCCTCTCCCTCTTCGCGTGTCTCTTCGCCTACCAAACCCTCGAGCTGTTGAGTATCTTCCGACGACGACAAGGTATGTAGTTTAGGGTTACGTTAGGTTTAGGGTTCTAAGTTTTTTTTTTAATTTCTGTAAGTTTAGGGTTATGTTACGGTTAGGGTTCTAATTTTTGTCCCATAGAGAAACCATATGATTTTTGTCCTAATTTTTGTTTGGGTTAGGGTTAGGGTTTGGATTTTTGTCCTTATTTTTGTTATTGTTTTGCCCTAATTTCTGTCCCATAGAGAAACCATATGATTTTTGTCCTAATTTTGTTTGGGTTAGGGTTAGGGTTAGGATTTCTGTTTTCTCCTAATTTGTGTCCTAATTTGTTTTATTCGACAAGTTTACGGTTAGGGTTTTAAGTGTTTTTTAAATTAGTGTTGTGCAAAAACTGGAAGTAATCAGTAGAAAGTGAGCAAATCTCCTTCAGTTGAAGGCATTGAAGGTGTTGAAGAAAAAATTCATCTAATTTTTTTGTTTTATTTGATGAATTTACGTATAACTTGCTCGATGAAGTTCTCTTCGTATAATAAATTTTGGATTCTTCCCTTCGTATGTTATTATGTGTTGGATAATAAATTAACAAATTTGCATGCATACTTTCGATGACATACATTTGATATTTATATAAATGTGTAATTTTTGGGGCTCGAATTGAGGGTACCAATCCCACAATTCGACGATCGACACTGTTCATTTGATAATAAATAGGTGCATTGAGCAGTGGCTTCCGTTGAGCATGCTTCAATCGACGATTGACACTGTTTATCGCAGTCTGTGCATTCTTGGTTGTCTACTTCCGTTGAGCAGTGGAATTGGTCACACTAAGGGTCTGCTTGGTTACGGTGTTTACATCGGTTTTGTGGTGTTTTGTGAACCGACCGTTTATGAAAATCCCTACTTGTTAATTTTTATGAGGCACTGGTTTCTTGTTGGTTCAAACCCCCCCCCCCCAAAAACCGATGTAATGTAATTTTTTGTGGCTTTATCAACATGCTAAATAAGTGGCTCGAATTGAGGGTACCAACCCCTTTCTGATACATAGGACCAGAAGAGTTGGTACCAATCTCTTTCTGTTTGGTTTAGAGCAGGGCTTTAGAGTATTACAGAGAAGAAGAAGATATAGGTATGCAATGCACTTGAGAGTATCATGTGAGTGTAGATAGAGAAAGAGATTTGTATCAGTAATTTATGGGAGTCAAATAACATTGGCATCTGTTGTAGGCAGCAGGTGATGAACCCTCCGGCTTGGTACGTCATTTTGGACACACAAGGATACTTGGTATTTGTATATATTTATGTAGTAACTTACAGACATGTAGCCCCTTTTAATATATGTGTTATGTATATACATAGTTAAATGTATGTAATGTGTGAGGGTTTTGGGATATAAAGTTAGGATATAGATTCAAGATTGAGTTAGCCATTAATGTGTGGGGGGAGCTCGAGCCTTCGAGGCCCTGGGTTCAGACCTTTAGACTGAACTAGGCTTCAGTCTTGAGCAGGAGCATGAGGAATATCCTGCTTGGGAGATGTTTTAACCTTTAGAAATAGTTTACATGAATGTGTATATGTTGTAAGTACACCTATATAGATATATACATTGTATAGATATAATTAGATATATGTGCGATACTCTAAGTGCAGGTGATGATGTTATTTCTGGTGTGTGATGTGAGAACAAATGGATATGGAAATTCTCTTCTAAATCTATTTGCAACTACCAGGCTTTGTTATTGCCCTTGCTATTGGAAACATAGGCAAGACACAACCAAGTCATCTGAAACATAGGCTCTTCAAACAAAAGAGTGTCATATTTATAGTGAAACATATGATAAAAAAATCTGATTCTATATAGATCAAATACTGAAATATCATGCTTGCTAGTCAAATACTGAAATATAGGGCTAACTATATGTAAAATAATCTGAATCTATATAGATAAGTGGTTTATAAGCAAGATATCTTAGTTAAATACTGAAATATCATTCTTGCTAGTCATGATAAATCTTAATTTGTTATACAGATGGATAAATCTTGGATGAGAGAGCACCTACTATCGGAAGAATATAGAGCGGGGGTTCAAGAATTTATAGAGTATGTTAAAGCTAATGCGGATGATCTTGACTTCATTTGGTGCCCATGTAATGACTGCAAGAATCTCTATAGACTGAGATTAGCTGATGTAAAATTTCATTTGACGACAATTGGCATCGATCCAAGGTATACTATATGGATATGGCACGGGAAAGTTGATCGTAATGAAATACCATCATGTGAGGATACATATGCGCCTATTTGTGAAGACATGTACACTCTAAATGATGTAGCAGTTACAATAGAGATGTCTGATGCATTAAAAGAGAAGGATGCTGCAGGAGATGATGAAGTGAACTTTCATGCATTGCTTGATGATGCTAAGAAACCTTTGTATACTGGTTGTAAAAAGTATACGAAGCTTTCAGCGATAATGAATCTCTTTAGTATCAAGGTCAAGAGTGGCTGGAGTAATAAAAGCTTTTCAGATGTGTTGACTTTGTACGGCGATATGCTTTCGGGAGGGAATGAATTGCCCACAACTACTAGGGAGGCTAAGCGATGTTTCTCAGCATTTGGAATGGAATGCAAGAGAATACATGCATGTCCTAATGATTGCATACTCTATATAAAAGAGTATGAAAGTGCAATCACATGTCCTACGTGTAGAACTTCGAGATATAAGGTAAAGAAGAATATGTCTGAACAAAGAACGGATGAGCAAAACAAAGGCATCCCAACTAAAGTACTATGGTACTTTCCACCCATTTTGTACTTTAAAAGGTGGTTTCAATCGGTACAAACATCAAAGAATTTGACATGGCATGCAGATGGAAGGGAAGATGATGACCAATTGCGTCATCTTGCATATTCACCAGCATGGAAGACAATTGATGATAAATAGCCAAAGTTTGCTGCAGAAGCAAGAAACCTTCGACTCTCTCTCTTTCAGCCGATGGGATTAATCAATTTAGTTCACTCAGCAGTAGATATAGTTGTTGGCCTGTAATGCTAAATACTTATAATTTGGCACCTTGGTTGTGCATGAAAAGAAAGTTCACAATGTTGACATTGTTAATATCAGGCCCCCAACAACCTGGAAATGACATAGATATTTATTTAGCACCATTGATTGAGGATCTGCAGTTGTTATGGAAGGATGGAGTTGAGACTTATGATGCATATCGACAAGAATATTTTATATTGAGAAGTGTATTTTTATGGACAATTAACGATTTCCTGCATATGAAAATTTGTCCGATTGTTGTGTGAAAGGATATCTGGCTTGTCCAATATGCAACGAGAATACTTTTTCAGATAGATTGAAATATTGTAACAAGAACATTTACACTGGTCACAGAAGGTATTTGCCGCGTAATCATTCTTTTCGCTACCAAAGAAAGGCATTTAATGGTAACCAAGAGTTCGGATCTCCTCCTAAACCATTGATTGGGGAACAAATATTAATAAAGGTTGCTGGAATTGATGTTTCTTAGGGAAAGAAAAAGAAGATGTTCCAGAAAAAGACATCAGAGAATACATCAAACAAGATGAAGAAAGCAGAAGTACAAAAGAAGTCGACACCAAAGAAGAGAAAAAAAGTACAAAAAGACAAAGTTACAAGTTGTTGGAAGAAGAAAGCCATTTTTTTAGCTCGATTATTGGAGATTTCTTCCTATTAGACATAACTTGGATGTCATGCACATTGAGAAGAATGTTTGTGATAGTATCATTGGCACCCTATTAAATATTCCTGGAAAGACAAAAGATGGGATCAATTGTCGCAAAGATCTTGTACAAATGGGCTTAAGAAAAGAATTGGCACCTCATAGTAAAAAAAATAGAATTTATCTTCCAGCAGCATATTATACACTATCGAGGCAAGAAAAAAGAATGGTGTGTGAAACTTTGCGTGACCTTAAGGTCCCAGATGGTTACTCTTCAAATATTAGAACTAATGTCTCCATGGAAGATCTAAAGTTATATGGTCCCAAGTCCCATGATTGCCATGTCCTAATGCAACAACTACTCCCTGTTGCAATACGTGGTGTGTTGCCAAAGCATGTGAGATATGCTATTATACGAGTATGTTTCTTCTTCAATGCCCTTTGTGCTAAAGTCGTGAATTTACATAAATTGCAAGATATACAGGATAATCTTGTGGTCACATTGTGCTTATCGAAAAAATATTTTCCACCATCATTTTTTGACATAATGGTACATCTAATGGTGCACCTTGTCAGAGAGGTTGAACTTGGTGGTCCGGTTTTCTTCCGATGGATGTACCCACCAGAGAGGTTGGTACATTCTAAACTTTGAATTTCTTTATGTAGTAACATGATTGATATTTGCATAGTTCTTTTTATCTTTATATGTTGTATATTACATGTATATGGGTGTCTTAAAGGGTTATGTGAGAAATAAGAATCGTCCTGATGGGTGTATTGCACAATGTTATATCGTAGAGGAAGTCATTCAGTTTTGTTCAGAATTCGTAGTAGATCAGGATGCCATTGGAGTTCCTGCTACAAAGAATAAGGAAAAACCTATAGGCAAAGGGACTATCTGTGAAGTTGACCTCTTGTCTTTGGACCACGCACATCTTTATCTTTTGCACAACACAAATGATGTTCAACCTTATATCGAGTAAAGATGTTTATATTCTTTGATACCTTTTCTTAAAATTATTTTTCTTTTTACTTAACGACATTCTATTCGTTACTTGATAGGGAGCATGAGTCTTACTTGAAAAAGCTGCACCATCGTAGAGTGAAAAGTGCAAAGTGGCTAGAAGATGAGCACAACTGCACTTTTATTAAGTGGTTACGATCAAGGGTACTTACTATTATAATATATTTATGTTGTACTTATCATAATAAAATGATATACTAAACATAAAAAATGTCAGGTTGAGGCCGAGCAAGAAAACCCAAATAACAATGTCTCTGATGTCTTAAAATGGATAGCTCGAGGGCCTCAACATAATATGATGAAGTTCTCGGGTTATGAAATTAATAGGATTTGTTATCATACGAAAGATCGTGATGACGTACGCATCAATCAAAATAGCGGAGTGACTATAGTGGCAAAGACTTTGCAAGTTGCTAGCACAAAGGACAACAATCCTATTCTCTCAGATATGGCTTTTTACGGTGTTATTAAAGAGATTTGGTTACTTGACTCTTTCTCTTTTCGGATTCCCATCTTCAAGTGTGATTGGGTTGATAGCAAAAATAGTGTTAAGGTCGATGAACTTGGTTTCACATTAGTCGAGCTTGGTAGAGTTGGCCATAGGTCTGACTCTATTTTGGCCTCTCAAGCAAAATAAGTGTTTTATGTGCCAGATCAACTGGATGATAAGTGGTCAATCATTTTATCAACTCATCAAAGGAATTATTATGATGAAGACAATGACGACAGGGTAATCGATTGTCTTGATACAACTGAAATTTGTAACAAAGTACCAGATATTGAATCCTTTGACGTTGTTGATGAAGCGCCCTCAACTTATTTACGTGAAGATTGTGAGGTAACTTGGATTGAAAAGTCCAAATCTTATGTTTGACAAAATTACTTATTGCAACCTTTTTGTTTGAATGGTTGAACATTATGAACTGTTAATTTATTCCATGTGGTAGTTGAACCTTTTTGTTTCAATGGATGAACATTATGAACTGTTAAAATCATTCATTTTCATTAGAATTAAATGTTTTTTCCTGCTCGAGCTAGTATGTTGCAAGAAGTAGGCTTTATGGTCTTGTGTATATTTTGAAGTTGTCCCCGATTTGTTATATATTGGAGCTGTATTTGATTCCACATTGTGATAGGAGTTGAGATAAATGATTGGACGTCATTTCAGATTTTCAGTTAAGCTAGTTACTGCATGCCTGTACCCGAATATATAATTTTAGTTTCAGATGATGGTCTTGACCTGGAAATTATATTAAAAAAATTACTACAGTTACTACTGCAGTTATTACTTGTATATTGGTAAAACAAAGTTCTACAGTTACTGCTGTAGTTAAGCTAAGAAGAGTGCATGGCTTTGTACATATTTACTAATCATATTTATGCAAAGTATTCAAACTTTGATGTTGTAGATTAATATGTAACTAAGGAATTATTGCTGAATAGTTTCAAGATCAGCATTACTCACAAGCCAATTCAAGCTAACAATTTGAGAAAAGGGTTAGTCTGCATGGCTTTGTTTGCTTCTTTATTACTTGCTTCTTTATTTATTGACTCATTTAGAATAAATTATGCATATTTTCCACTAGCTAATGTTCTTCTTCCTTGATGTCTCTCTTCAGCTAGTGCAAAGGCATAGGCTCTTCGAATGTGTCTGTTTCACAAAAAAACATATGGCCCTAAAAATGGCAGAGGGCCAGCAAAGTCCAAAAAAGTTAGCAAAATCAAAGACAATGAAGACAGGATAAAGATCTTTTATAACGATGTAGGGCAACCAATTGGCGAGGGGAAAAATGACTTGGCAACTTATTGCGGCATTACGGTGAAGTCCTTAGTAAAAATTACTTATCCGTCTTGGCATAAAGTGCCGGAGTCAATTAAGAAGAACTTGTGGAGTGCTAACTAGGTAAAACATATATTTGCAAGCAGTTAGCTTTTGTAGAGATTCATGTATATGCATATAATAATTCAATGTATGTGTGTGTTGGTGTCATATTAGTGCCACGGATTTATGTTCAGTTAGTGAATGTATCAGTATTGAGAGTGTCTTGTGTTAGGATTTAGTGTTGTTCATATAATATGGTTGTGTGGTGTCCTATAGGCACCAACACTTTGTCTATTGGGGTTAGGACCAATTGGCCATTCCATTTTGGCAATAGGCTTGTGGTTAGCAGAGGCCACTAGGCAATGATCTGCCTTGGCAGCATAGTCCTTGCTCTTTTCTTGCCTTGCTTGCAATGCAATGTAGTAGCAGTAGGGCAATATTTGGTTGCATTTGCAAGCAGTTAGATGCAGTAGCAGCATGTTTAGGAAAACAAGCTAGTCTGTATACATACATCTTTTGACTCCTTATTTTTTTCTCATATTCTTATTATTTACTTTATATTTCTGTAGGACAGTAAGCAAGTCTGTATTCATATTACTTCAGTCAAATTAATGCTTCTGATTTTGGTGTAGGCTAAATTTGAATTGGATCCAAATAGTAAGACTTTTGTGTTAGCATGCATAGCTCGGAGTTGGAGGGCATTCAAAGGACAACTCACCAAACGTTGGATTTATTCGAATGAGGGGAACCCTGAGCTTCTCAAGCATCCTCCACCAAAATACAACAGGTTCATAAACCAATCTGTGTGGGAGGAATTCATCAAAGTAGACTCTCCATAAATTTTAAGGTAAACTTGTAAAATATATTTCTTTATGCATAAAAAGGATAAGTAGGTTCCGACTATATTAACCCTCTTCTGATATTTATCTTCATGTCATGTAATCATAAGGAAATGAGCAAGGTACAAAGTGAATGGAGAGCCAAGAACAAGTTTCCCTATTGTTTAAGCAAGAAGGGATATGCTGGTCTAAGAGAAGAGTTGGTAAATATATATAATATATTTCAGTTAACGTGGCTTTATGCATTACCGAATATTAACATGGTTTTATCTTTTAAAATAGGAACAATGATTGGGGGAAAAATACATAGAAGACCGAAGTTTCTCGTGGACCCAAGCACGAGTTACGAAGGATGGTACATTTAATGATGATGATACCAAAGAAGTGGCTATGAAAGTGGTGCGTATATGTTGTCCACTAAAATCTGAATTTATAAAATACATTCATGTTGCACAATTTGTAAAATTTTGTTGTTACTTATCAATTTGTTAGGAGGCATACATCAAACAGAAACAAGAAGGGACTTTGTCGACTGAAGGAACGTCCGATATTTTGACCTTGGCTTTGGGCACTCCTGAACATGCGGGGCGTATTCGGGGTTTGGGGTTAGGACCGACCCTGACGACATATTTCAAGGTTCCAAAACGAGGAATTAAAAGACAAAATGAATTACTTAAGTCCCAGTTGGAAGCGGAAAAAAAAGAAACCAAGAATTGAAGGCGATGTTGAAAGAAATTCAAGCCAAAGGTGATTCACAACTATCTGAGAAGGTTGCTTCCAATACCAAAGCAAGTTCCAACAGGAATTATATGAAGTCTCCGAGGAGTGAACAAGGGTCAGATGGAATTAAGAGTCTGTCACCTAGTTCTAAGGTATTGCTTATTACAAATTAAATTTAATCATTATATGCTTATTCTAATATGCTTTCTATCTTCTATCTTCTATCTTCTTTACATAGTTGAAACAAAGCAGTCCGTTAAGGAAGAAACATGTATCAAGTCCTTAAGGAAGAAACATGTATCATGCCCTTCATTGCACATTGGCACAGTAAGCATATATTAAATAATTTAGTTTTCCTCAACCGCATATATAACATTTATTAATATCCACGATAACTACAAGTTTATTTTGTTTAGGGAAAGGAATGCAAGCTAGCCTTTGGCACAAAAGATAATATTGTTGCCGAGGGGGTGGTCTTTAAAAAAGTTGGACCAAGTGAGAAAATTTATAATGTAGATTTAGGTGAACATAATGTAAGGGTTTCAATCACGAAATCCCTTTCTCCTAATGCAAGCCTCCCCGTGCCCGTTTACGGGGAGATGGAAAATGTTAAAGATGCAATTGGGTCTCTCGTAGCATGGCTCAAAGAGTTTGTTATTAGTGGTATAGAGGTAATATTTTTAATATGCGCGCTTCATTTATTTTTTTTATGGAATATTGTCTTAACAATTTAAATATGCAAAACAGGAAAAGAACATAATGCAAGTTGAAGATGTTACAAGGAATGATGCCGATGATTTTAGTATAATTGATACGTTCAAAGACATGGTGGTAGAAACAATGGATGACATCAATAACGTCAAAACCCATTAGAGAAAGGGTTGTTCGAAGTTGATATATTTTGTTATATTTCCAAAAAGGCTTTGATGGAATTATGTTCGATGGGTTGGCTAGATGGCACCTGTATTACAGCATACATAAAGTGAGAAATTTTATATTATGTGTATTAGTTAATAAAGATTGACACCATATTTATGTACTATTTTCTTTGTTTTGCTTTAGGTTTTATATGACAAGTTTATAAGCTCTCGGGAAGTTGTGATATTATTCACTCCTTTTGCCATTAGTAAAGCATGAGGGAATGAAATATCTAATTTGATTAGAGAGAGACTCCAAACTGCAAAGCGGAACCAACTATGTTTGATTCCATTCCATTTCAAGAAGTAAGAAGACTTAGTCACTAGCCACATTTCACTTTATTATTCAACTATGTTTGATTCCATTCAATTACAGGGTGCACTGGGTTTTGATTGTGATCGACCGTTCTGCCTTTGTTGTTTATTGGTTGGACTCACTGAATTTCAAGCCTAGAGGAAACATTAAGTTGCATATTTACGTGAGTGATATCTTCATTCTCAATTCATTTATTATTATCTGTGTATTCTGATATTCATATAAACTTATTTTCTACTAGTGGGCTTAACTCATCTTATATTGGTGGAAAAAGATCAATGCAGAAGCCAACATGGAAAACTCCTAAGGTAATCAAAACGATATAGGATTTAATAGCTATATAATCATCGATGTGAAATTTTCTTGCTACTAAATAATATATTTATGCAGTGCCCAAAGCAAGCAGGGGGTTTTGAATGTGGGTATTTTGTTCTCAAGTTCTTCAGGAAACTTATGGAGGACTGTTCTGTGCCGTTCGAGACAAAGGTAAATTGTTTGTGAATTTAATCCTTTATTACTATTTTGAAATTATAGAAATGTAACCATTTTTTTCCTAACCGTTCAGTTAAAATAGTTGGCTGAAAAATCAACATACACGAGGGAGGAAATATATGAAGTCCGGTGCGAACTCATCGAATTCATTGCCTCTCATATGACTACATGAGAGTTGAGGTACTTCTTACTTGTAGATGGATACCCTTTCTTTAAAGAGACGGCTCATTTGGTTAGTTTCATGTTCCTGGGCTTGCTTTAATGGGCGTTGATGTTCTGTTATGGTTATTTTTGGATAGAGAAGAAATTATATAGAACTGACAAGACTTCATGCAATGCCTCACATAGAGTGTCACGCCCCAGAACCAGAATACTGGAGAGCGGGGGAATGACTCAGCCAGCTACGTATTACGGGTAGATGAATACCGTATAATACGATCAATGCTGTCTACAAGACGAGGGGGTGCATACTACATGAAAGTCTTCCTAGGGTCACTTCCCATCTATTGTCTCAATCATTCAAATAAGAAACAGAAATAGAGAACATGTAAGATAAAGCAGTAAGGCGTCCCAAACGCTCAGTCAGAATGTTCTTGATATCTGGCTTGACAAAATACAGCCAGATAATGTAGTAAGTATACATAATTGTTATCAGCTGCAGCCTGACTAGTTACAATTATGCAAAAGTAGGTACAAGATAATCCGACTAACATGTCGGTGCCAAACGGCAAAGTATAAAGTAATTAACAAAACGAGCGAGGAAGTAAGGAACCCACTCGAGTCCTCCTGCGATCATCCCTCTAGTATTGACCATCTTGGAGGTAGAAGTAAGCTGGATCCTCGGGGACCGGCTCTAAATCTGGCCATGCAAAACCAGAGAGGTTAGACCTCTAATAGCAAGTACCGCAAGGGAGCACGATATGAGGAGTAAAACCAGTAAAAAGAGAATGTGATAATAGACCTCTGCTATCTACTAGGATTCTCATAACATCATAATACTTCGAACCAACCTCCCAACCAAACAAGGACAGAAGTTGGCCCGTCATGTCATGACATTCTGATCATCTCAGTTAGGTAACAGAGTAGGTACAGTACACAAACAAATCAATTTAACGGTCATGCAACTACTACGGCTTGCTACTGTGAGTTCCAAGTTATCCTAGAATTATACAATATAGGATTCCTCAGTTCTTACTATGTGCAAGCAAGGCTAGTTTACCCAGTCAATCAATTGCGCCAATCATGAATTAGACGAGTCCCAGCGGGACGCCCATCATCAATATACAATATACAATAATAATATAACCAGATACCGCTCCCTGCCCGTGTGGCAGATTTGCAGTATCTGTGGGGACCAGCCGGCCTGTCGGGCACTACTAGTCCCAAGAGGGCTGCCATGTAAGAACTCGGGAATCCATTCTCTCCATGCAATCATTTTTTAATTTAACCTAATAGTCTCTACGTTGAGTGAAATCCCATGCCGTGGATCATGGTCATTCGAATGAGTACTTTCGTACGGGACACGATATGTACAACTCTACAACGATACCAGTGCGATTAGGTTGTAGGTCTTACATAGCGTAATGCAACAATCAAAACTAACCATGGAGTAACCATGCCTTGACCATAAAGTACACATGCTGTTTTTGTAAGATAAATAGATAAATAACTAAATAAATAAATAAATAATTAATTAATTTGAAGCCTACATGTGCCTGTACGCCAATATTCAAATTTAGTCAGTCGATTGCAATAGTTCATAGTTAATATAAACGTGTCTCATTCATTCATTTCAATAAGACGACTAGCTAGTCTCTCAGTTCCAACTAGGAACGCATGATCAATTATTAATTTAGGGTGACAATCCCTGTCAATCAATGTCAACTAAAGTTAAACAAATGCCAAGGCAACAATTAATATCATGCTAATAATTAATGCTAATAAATATCAATTAATCAATGTCAATTTGAAGCAAGGATCAGGCGAAAAGACATTGGGGTCAGAGTCATGCGGCTCACGAAACTGGGGTCTCATGCGGCCGGAACAGAATAGTCTCATACAGCCAACTTAGTAAAACTTCATGCGGCAACTAAGTCATGCAGCGCCATGCGGCTGAGAAGAGTCAGCGCCATGCGGCTGGGAATGATCGGCGTTATGCGGCTAGATGACATGCAGTGATGCGGCTAAGACAGTTCACATGCGGCTGCGGGAATGACCCTCATGCGGCTCGGGTTTTGAATTTATGCGGCTGCAAGCAGCACGCGTCCATGCGGCTGAAAAATATCTCATGCGGCTGAAACTGACTTATGCGGCCAGATAGGACTCGGGTCCTTTATGCGGCCAGGATATAATACTCATGCGGATGAAAAGGTCCATGCGGCCTGATAGCTTTATGCGGCCGAAACTGCCATGCGGCTGATTGATTAAGTCATACGGCTAACTGATTAAGCCTAAGCTTATGGGACTACGAAATCTCATGCGGCCAGGATGACTTGACGCATGAAGACTCATGCGGTCAAGCACTACCATGCGGCCAGGGTCTGTTCTTCTTCTCTGAATTTCCTAAGGACAGAACCATGGAAAACCATTGCTTCCAAGCTCTCTAAATCCTTCATTCTAAGCCCAGATCTGAACTTCCATAGGTCAAAATGGGGTAGAACGAAATTCTCTACAACATGGAACCATCAAAACTTAAGGATAACAATGTTTACTAGATCAAAACCTAAGAAATTTGAAAATATATTAAGCTTAGATCTACAAAGAATGAACCATGGAAATTAAAAATGCTAAGTACTAAAGAGACTCAAAATCAAGTAAGGAAGATGATGGAACGAAAATAATGGTGATCCATCAAGAAGCAAGTTTGGCACTTGCCTTGGTGGCTGGTTGGTGGGGGAGGAGTTATGAGGAAGAAGAAGATTAATGGTGAAGTAATGAAGAGAGAGAAAGGGGACGGCTTTAAATGGAAGGGATGGTAGTAGGTGGGGGTTTGTTTCGGTCCATGATGAACCAACATACTAAATGAACCCAAAGTATAGCTGTCACGACCCGCACCCTAGAATTAGGGCACAAGACGTAGCAACGCCCAGCCTACGCCGCAGTGTCGGCGGTAGAACGCTGTCCTAGGTCTCAATGCATCTAATAGTATAAGACTAACAGTTTATACTCCCCGAATGGGGGTAACATAGCAGATACATACTCAATCACATCTAGGGTAGAGCATAAAGGAAGATAGATAAAACATGAAATCCAAAGGAGGTACAACAGAGAGAATTCTAAGTGTCTAAGATACAAACTCAGAATACATCTCAAAGCTCAAATACAGTAATCCACAAAATAAATACAACTCCAGACAATTAAGAAAAGCTAACTAAACCACCTCTAATGTGTCTCCTCTAGGCTAGCAGGCACCTCCAAACTATCTGTAAAATTTTGTCAACGTATCCTGTCAGGAAAATGAGCAAGTACAAAACACCAACATCAGTTCCATGTGAATTGAGAAATACTATAAGAGACAGTAATAATGAAACACAAGACAAAGAGTAAAGGCGACTTGGGAACCATTCGAAAGCCGAGTTACAACCCTTAAACCAAACAAGGACCGGGGTTGTAACCCTTCTTCCGAATAGAACCTAGTCCCATAATCAAGTACAGTATGAAAGCAGGTAGAGCATATGAGAATGAATCATAGCAGGGTGAAAGTACAGTAAGTAAAGCTGAAGCTGGAATATAAGACATGACAAATAAAGTAAAAGTGGTTTGAATTATTAGAGTGATATGTGATCGGCTAAAAGGTAGCAATGCCGCATTATCCATTTGGCACGGCAATCCGCGGGAAACTCAACGGAGAATCATGCCGCCCAACCTGGATAACCGGGAATAGTATCTGCGACACCCTACGTGGAGTGAGGGTGACGCTAGCAAAATATAGTTACAATAGGGTTTGATCACATACACCCAATAATTCCCCCATTTTTCCCCCGAATAGTATAAATGGATCTGGACATGGGACGTCATGACACGGGGTTCGAGAGCAGGTGATCAGCCAACTCCCAAGATGTGTCTATATAAGTACAGGAACACGGAAATATCTCATACCCATATACCAAGAAAGTCCAGGAATAACATCTCATGCCCGGATCCGACATATACTAGTCCGTGAACCGTCGTGTCAGGAATCAAGTATAACACTACGACTGAATCGGATATAGTATATATCAAGACAATGAAAACTATCAGTGAATGTACTCGCCTGTGGTCCTGAGCTGATAAGTATAGAGGGTCCAACTGAAGCCACAGAGTCCTATTTAAAGCAACACAGGTTACAAGGTGTTCAAGTTATATTAAAAGAGTCTCTATAAACAATCTATTTTATTCTAGGTTCTTCTAATTCAAATTAACTCTAGGTCAACTCCGGTCAATAATTTAGTCAAACTAGGTCAAGCGTTGACTTACAGTTGACTTTGGGTCAACTGGTCAACTTTGGTCAAACAGGGTCAATCTAGTCTAATTATTGAAAATATAAAGTGTACTTCGTTATTCGTACGTCGAAACTTACGACACGTAAATCGAGATAGGAATATCAATGGTAAGGTTGATAATCTTATTACAGTGATCCACGTGCCCATCTTGTCAATTTCAGCGATGTGAGATCACTGGAATTGACTGAGCTCAGTTTCGTTGTACTAATCTCGAAATACGAACATTATAAGAATTACTCATTAATTAATTATTAAAAGGCTAAACTCAGAGAAACTATCAACAAACATTGTCGGACGATGAAATGAACATCGCCAACGTGTCCAGAATAGTCAAATTAGCTAGGATAGCCTGCCCATCGGTCCAATTTGGACACAAGGGCAAAAAGGTAATTTCGGGCCAAAACGGTGTCCGTGTCGGAGCCGTTTTGCACCGAAATACGTGTAAGAAAACAAGTCAATAAAATATAACAAATTATATGTCCACGCAACCAGAATGACGATACGAACCCAACGGTATCTCCAGAATTGGATTCCGTTGACCCGATCTCAATTTGGCCCGTTGACCAGAACTTGGAATTCCGGTTTGCACGGAAATGCGTGCCGGAGCCAAAGTTCTCAAAACTTAGCAAACTACATGTCAACGAGTCCAGAATGACGATACGAGCTCAACGGTATTTCCGGAATTGGATTCCGATGAGCCGGCGTCAAAAAGTCCCGTTGACCCAGAAAGTGGGACCCGCTTTGCACCGAAATGCGTGCTCGAGCCCACGTTCTCCAAATCTAACAAATTTTATATGAAAACATGCCAGAATGACGCCACGAATCTAATGGTGGTGTCAGAAATGAAATCTGGAGTCCCGTGTTCAAAAATGGAATTTTACAAGTTAGAAATTACGAATTCGGACGGCCAACTTTGGCGTCGAATTCAACCAATCAAACAAGCTCAAACTGAAATGAAATCTAAAGGGGGTAGGAAGAGGGTTATACCAGCTTCGCACCGGAACTAGGTAGCACGCCAAACGGAGCTGCGGTGGAGGAGATACAAGCTGACGAAGTTGGCCCCGCGAAACTGTCCAAATTTAATACAATTTAAACGGTCGACTTGGTGGCCGGTTTTCATGTATCAAACGATAAAATTAACGGACGAAATTTGACAGGGATAAAGGTGGATATACCGAGATTGCGACGGAGTAGAGAAATCGCCGATCCAACGGTCGGATCTCCGGGAAAACGTGCACGAAGTTGCTGCGATGGGGCGCCAAAACGAACTTCATTTCGCGCGCGTCACGACGGGACGTCGTGCAAAACGCACGAATCGCCTATACGTCGCGCTGGAGGACGAGAGGGCGGACCCAGGGGGTCGCCGGAGGGGCGCCCAGCCTAGGGGGAGGCTACGGCCACGTCGGCGTTGCCGGCGGTGGCGCTCAACCGCGCGTGCGCGCGCACGAAGGACGCGCGCTGCTGCTGTGATGCAGCTACTGCTGCCTGCTGTGCGCGCTGGTGGCACGCGGCGGTGCGGCGCGCCTGGCCCGGCGGAGGCGCGGCGAGGTGGCACGCTGTGCTGCCAGCGGCGAGGTGGTGGTGGCGGTTGTGGCCCGGTGGAGTAGTTGTTGGAGGTGGTGGCGAACGAATGAGATGGAGGAGGAGGAAAGTCGGAGAGGGTCGGCTGTGGGTGGCCGACGGTGGTCGGGACAGGGGTGGTCCGGCCAGGAGTGGAAGGTGGTCGGGAATAATGGTGATGGTGGTGGTGATGGCTTGGTTGCATGGTGAGGGTGGTGGTGAGGTTCTAATGAAGAGGAGGAGGAAGAAGGTGGAGGAGATGGAGAATGGGAGGAGGTGGAAGGAGAGGTTGCTCGGCCTGGCCGGGGGTGGTCCGGCCATGGTGGTCGAGGAGGAGAATGTGGTCGGGAAAAATGGAGGAGTTGGCTGCTGATGTTGTTGTTCTTGATGTATTGTTTGGAAATAAAGGATAGGGAGGAGAGAGAATAGAATAGGATAATGTTGATAAGAATAAATGTGAGAGAGAGAGAAAGGATAAGAGGGAGAGAGGAAAAAGTTACTTTTCCAAACATTTAGGGCCGGCCAAGCATGGGAGTTGGCTGCTAGGGGAAATCAAGGGTTGGGATTAATTGTGAGGGAATCAAAGGCTAGGAATAATAGAGAAGTAGGTTATTCCAAGGGAATTAAATCAATGGAAAATTTTCCCATTAAAATATTAGAAATAGGTAAAATAAGAAATTGATATTTTTGGACAATAAATATGAGGGTGTCCCGATGGAGAAAATCATGGAGCTGGACTGGGCTCGGTGGAGCCGGATTGGACGAAAACTGGACATCGTGCAAAAATCGAATTAAAATATAGACGTTGATGATCATGTGCAAATAAGTAGCACAGGGGGATTCCAATGAATGGGACACAAGTGGCGGACGGATAGTAGGCTCAAAGTGGGCCATGTCCATAGTTGGGGCTGACAGGTTTTGGTCGACAGGGGACCCACAAATCAAGTTGGAAAATGAATGTGACGCCGTGGCGTGAAATAAAATCGGGTCACGTGTCGGGAAAGTTGTGCGAATCAAATGGAGCCCAAAATGACAGTGTCTGAGTGGGACACAAAGGTCATGGGTGACGAGTGTCTCGAGTAGATCATCAATGAGGAGTTGGTTTCAAGAAACTGACTGGTCTTGCGCTCCCAATTTAAATGTCATGGTAACGCGCTGAAAATGATCAAGAAAAGAGTGGGAAAAAATAAATATCAATCAAATGGTCTAAACCGACCCGAAGTTCAACGAAGCAGAAAGAGCACAAGGGAACAAGTTTAGGTGGGACACCATATACCGTCATGAAGGTAATCGTGTCCACTCCAAAACTCGTGAAGAGGATTTCCATAATTGAACATCCCTGATACTCCAAATATCAATGGCACGAAAAAGTACACTTAAGGAAAAATAATTCAATAAATTATTTAATGAAACCAAAAAATCAGAAAATAAAATAAAAATAAAAAAAATCAACCCGAAATTCAGGGTGCTCACATCCTACCCACCTTATAAAAATTTCGTCCTCGAAATTAAAACGTCCATACTCCCTCTAGGTCAAACCCCCAAAATCAAAGTCCCATCTTAAAACAAATCATGTGATCAAAAGGACGACATACAGGGTCATGGCATACGGTGTTAGTAAGTCTCATCTAGGTATACTAGTCATGCTAACCAAAACGGTTATAGGGTATCAAACACACAAGCAATCCAGGGTGCTAAACAAAAGGTTACAGAGACAACAAACCATCAAAACTGTAAGGCAGTCTACCATCCTATATGAAAACTGGTACTCATCAAAAATAAAATGAAGGTAACTACCAATTATCTGAAAAAAGGTACTATTCAAAGAAAAATCAAAATCACTAGTTAAGGAATAAAAGTCAATTGCATCGAAATCCAATCACAATATATACAGAGCGTTAAAGAGGGAAAACTAGCATCATGTGTATGGGGACATGTTCATATAGTTGATAGTAGGCGTGTGTGTACGTGAATACATATGAAATTGTATATAAGAAATTGGGTTCCAAAACAACAGCTATCAAGTTACACTAATCATGGCATTTTTTTTTTGTAAGAATAATAGCAAGAAAGAAATAACGATAAAAATCTGTTTTGCTTATCTATTTAAGGAAGAACCATTTTGAAATCCAGAGCTAAATTATCAAATCCAAGATAAAGTCTAGCAAAATCATCGATTCATTGTATTAAGAAGAAACTCATAGCAAGAAGTTACGCAAAATTTTATAAAAACAAGAAAACCTACTCTGAAGTTAAATAATGAGAAGCAAACAAAACAAGACAATTAATAAAAATAATAATTTTTTTTTTTTTTTTGAAGGACAGAAACAAAAGTAGAGAAACGTGTTCGAAAACATTTAAAGTAAAATCTGATAATCATATGCGTCAGGTCAAAATCATGGTACCCTAATCCTCGTCATACTAGTAAGCAAGGCTACGATAATCACAGAGTCCTCGACTTTGGCACATACCTCTAAAATTATGGTATTTAACATTTTCGCGATGCCGCTAGCTTGGCTGCAAAAATCTTAAATTTCCACACCCGAGAGATATATCCAAGTCAAACTATATGTCCTCACCATGCTGGCTAATATGACTGTAGAAGACTAGACTCCATAACTTAGATGACCTAGCCCATATAATTTTATCTCGCCAAAAATTTAATTAAATCAATAAGGAACACTCAAAAATCAATTCAAATTTATTAACGAACATCAAAATTTAAAAATGAATAAAATCCATCAAAATACAACTCGAATGCGACAGCTATCATCAAAATTCAAAATTTGACAATCTTCCATCAAAATTAATAAATACAAACTCAAATTCAACAATAATCCATTAAAATCAAATTCAACAACAGAAAATAAAGATAAAACAAATTATGGAAAAAGAGTTTTCAAATCGAAGTTAAATAAGATTCTCCAGGGTCGTCCCAGGAATCTCTCAAGGGTTCCTAACTGTGATTGAGTACCTTCAAAATATATCCAAATCCTACTGCAGGCTGTAGTGGTACTCTAGTTCGAATACCACTACACTTTTAGTCTCGACCTGCATGGGCCACCACTAAAAACGTGTCACGACCCGCACCCTAGAATTAGGGCACAAGACGTAGCAACGCCCAGCCTACGCCGCAGTGTCGGCGGTAGAACGCTGTCCTAGGTCTCAATACATCTAATAGTATAAGACTAACAGTTTATACTCCCCGAATGGGGGTAACATAGCAGATACATACTCAATCACATCTAGGGTAGAGCATAAAGGAAGATAGATAAAACATGAAATCCAAAGGAGGTACAACAGAGAGAATTCTAAGTGTCTAAGATACAAACTCAGAATACATCTCAAAGCTCAAATACAGTAATCCACAAAATAAATACAACTCCAGACAATTAAGAAAAGCTAACTAAACCACCTCTAATGTGTCTCCTCTAGGCTAGCAGGCACCTCCAAACTATCTGTAAAATTTTGTCAACGTATCCTGTCAGGAAAATGAGCAAGTACAAAACACCAACAGCAGTTCCATGTGAATTGAGAAATACTATAAGAGACAGTAATAATGAAACACAAGACAAAGAGTAAAGGCGACTTGGGAACCATTCGAAAGCCGAGTTACAACCCTTAAACCAAACAAGGACCGGGGTTGTAACCCTTCTTCCGAATAGAACCTAGTCCCATAATCAAGTACAGTATGAAAGCAGGTAGAGCATATGAGAATGAATCATAGCAGGGTGAAAGTACAGTAAGTAAAGCTGAAGCTGGAATATAAGACATGACAAATAAAGTAAAAGTGGTTTGAATTATTAGAGTGATATGTGATCGGCTAAAAGGTAGCAATGCCGCATTATCCATTTGGCACGGCAATCCGCGGGAAACTCAACGGAGAATCATGCCGCCCAACCTGGATAACCGGGAATAGTATCTGCGACACCCTACGTGGAGTGAGGGTGACGCTAGCAAAATATAGTTACAATAGGGTTTGATCACATACACCCAATAATTCCCCCATTTTTCCCCCGAATAGTATAAATGGATCTGGACATGGGACGTCATGACACGGGGTTCGAGAGCAGGTGATCAGCCAACTCCCAAGATGTGTCTATATAAGTACAGGAACACGGAAATATCTCATACCCATATACCAAGAAAGTCCAGGAATAACATCTCATGCCCGGATCCGACATATACTAGTCCGTGAACCGTCGTGTCAGGAATCAAGTATAACACTACGACTGAATCGGATATAGTAGATATCAAGACAATGAAAACTATCAGTGAATGTACTCGCCTGTGGTCCTGAGCTGATAAGTATAGAGGGTCCAACTGAAGCCACAGAGTCCTATTTAAAGCAACACAGGTTACAAGGTGTTCAAGTTATATTAAAAGAGTCTCTATAAACAATCTATTTTATTCTAGGTTCTTCTAATTCAAATTAACTCTAGGTCAACTCCGGTCAATAATTTAGTCAAACTAGGTCAAGCGTTGACTTACAGTTGACTTTGGGTCAACTGGTCAACTTTGGTCAAACAGGGTCAATCTAGTCTAATTATTGAAAATATAAAGTGTACTTCGTTATTCGTACGTCGAAACTTACGACACGTAAATCGAGATAGGAATATCAATGGTAAGGTTGATAATCTTATTACAGTGATCCACGTGTCCATCTTGTCAATTTCAGCGATATGAGATCACTGGAATTGACTGAGCTCAGTTTCGTTGTACTAATCTCGAAATACGAACATTATAAGAATTACTCATTAATTAATTATTAAAAGGCTAAACTCAGAGAAACTATCAACAAACATTGTCGGACGATGAAATGAACATCGCCAACGTGTCCAGAATAGTCAAATTAGCTAGGATAGCCTGCCCATCGGTCCAATTTGGACACAAGGGCAAAAAGGTAATTTCGGGCCAAAACGGTGTCCGTGTCGGAGCCGTTTTGCACCGAAATACGTGTAAGAAAACAAGTCAATAAAATATAACAAATTATATGTCCACGCAACCAGAATGACGATACGAACCCAACGGTATCTCCAGAATTGGATTCCGTTGACCCGATCTCAATTTGGCCCGTTGACCAGAACTTGGAATTCCGGTTTGCACGGAAATGCGTGCCGGAGCCAAAGTTCTCAAAACTTAGCAAACTACATGTCAACGAGTCCAGAATGACGATACGAGCTCAACGGTATTTCCGGAATTGGATTCCGATGAGCCGGCGTCAAAAAGTCCCGTTGACCCAGAAAGTGGGACCCGCTTTGCACCGAAATGCGTGCTCGGGCCCACGTTCTCCAAATCTAACAAATTTTATATGAAAACATGCCAGAATGACGCCACGAATCTAATGGTGGTGTCAGAAATGAAATCTGGAGTCCCGTGTTCAAAAATGGAATTTTACAAGTTGGAAATTACGAATTCGGACGGCCAACTTTGGCGTCGAATTCAACCAATCAAACAAGCTCAAACTGAAATGAAATCTAAAGGGGGTAGGAAGAGGGTTATACCAGCTTCGCACCGGAACTGGTAGCACGCCAAACGGAGCTGCGGTGGAGGAGATACAAGCTGACGAAGTTGGCCCCGCGAAACTGTCCAAATTTAATACAATTTAAACGGTCGACTTGGTGGCCGGTTTTCATGTATCAAACGATAAAATTAACGGACGAAATTTGACAGGGATAAAGGTGGATATACCGAGATTGCGACGGAGTAGAGAAATCGCCGATCCAACGGTCGGATCTCCAGGAAAACGTGCGCGAAGTTGCTGCGATGGGGCACCAAAACGAACTTCATTTCGCGCGCGTCACGACGGGACGTCGTGCAAAACGCACGAATAGCCTATACGTCGCGCTGGAGGACGAGAGGGCGGACCCAGGGGGTCGCCGGAGGGGCGCCCAGCCTAGGGGGAGGCTACGGCCACGTCGGCGTTGCCGGCGGTGGCGCTCAACCGCGCGTGCGCGCGCACGAAGGACGCGCGCTGCTGCTGTGATGCAGCTACTGCTGCCTGCTGTGCGCGCTGGTGGCACGCGGCGGTGCGGCGCGCCTGGCCCGGCGGAGGCGCGGCGAGGTGGCACGCTGTGCTGCCAGCGGCGAGGTGGTGGTGGCGGTTGTGGCCCGGTGGAGTAGTTGTTGGAGGTGGTGGCGAACGAATGAGATGGAGGAGGAGGAAAGTCGGAGAGGGTCGGCTGTGGGTGGCCGACGGTGGTCGGGACAGGGGTGGTCCGGCCAGGAGTGGAAGGTGGTCGGGAATAATGGTGATGGTGGTGGTGATGGCTTGGTTGCATGGTGAGGGTGGTGGTGAGGTTCTAATGAAGAGGAGGAGGAAGAAGGTGGAGGAGATGGAGAATGGGAGGAGGTGGAAGGAGAGGTTGCTCGGCCTGGCCGGGGGTGGTCCGGCCATGGTGGTCGAGGAGGAGAATGTGGTCGGGAAAAATGGAGGAGTTGGCTGCTGATGTTGTTGTTCTTGATGTATTGTTTGGAAATAAAGGATAGGGAGGAGAGAGAATAGAATAGGATAATGTTGATAAGAATAAATGTGAGAGAGAGAGAAAGGATAAGAGGGAGAGAGGAAAAAGTTACTTTTCCAAACATTTAGGGCCGGCCAAGCATGGGAGTTGGCTGCTAGGGGAAATCAAGGGTTGGGATTAATTGTGAGGGAATCAAAGGCTAGGAATAATAGAGAAGTAGGTTATTCCAAGGGAATTAAATCAATGGAAAATTTTCCCATTAAAATATTAGAAATAGGTAAAATAAGAAATTGATATTTTTGGACAATAAATATGAGGGTGTCCCGATGGAGAAAATCATGGAGCTGGACTGGGCTCGGTGGAGCCGGATTGGACGAAAACTGGACATCGTGCAAAAATCGAATTAAAATATAGACGTTGATGATCATGTGCAAATAAGTAGCACAGGGGGATTCCAATGAATGGGACACAAGTGGCGGACGGATAGTAGGCTCAAAGTGGGCCATGTCTATAGTTGGGGCTGACAGGTTTTGGTCGACAGGGGACCCACAAATCAAGTTGGAAAATGAATGTGACGCCGTGGCGTGAAATAAAATTGGGTCACGTGTCGGGAAAGTTGTGCGAATCAAATGGAGCCCAAAATGACGTGTCTGAGTGGGACACAAAGGTCATGGGTGACGAGTGTCTCGAGTAGATCATCAATGAGGAGTTGGTTTCAAGAAACTGACTGGTCTTGCGCTCCCAATTTAAATGTCATGGTAACGCGCTGAAAATGATCAAGAAAAGAGTGGGAAAAAATAAATATCAATCAAATGGTCTAAACCGACCCGAAGTTCAACGAAGCAGAAAGAGCACAAGGGAACAAGTTTAGGTGGGACACCATATACCGTCATGAAGGTAATCGTGTCCACTCCAAAACTCGTGAAGAGGATTTCCATAATTGAACATCCCTGATACTCCAAATATCAATGGCACGAAAAAGTACACTTAAGGAAAAATAATTCAATAAATTATTTAATGAAACCAAAAAATCAGAAAATAAAATAAAAATAAAAAAAATCAACCCGAAATTCAGGGTGCTCACAATAGCTAAAGCAGAGTATAAAAGCAGGAAATAAAATTGCAAAAAATTAATTAACATGAAATTGAAGGAGTTTAACTACAGAACAATACTTGATAAATATTAAAGCAGTACATGTATTAAAAATATGTATTCTGGGAACGGGAAGTGACATCTCTACCCTCCTTAGAAAAATTCCGTCCTCGGAATTTCAAATCCAAGCAGGATAGGAATATCAAAACTAAGCTAACCTAGATACAAGAAACTTGAGCAAGCAATCATTCTTCAATGTTTAACTAGCAGATAACATATCTACATTAACAATCTACGATATCAAGTAGTTCTTTCCATGGGGTGACAAGCATGAGGGGTTAAGACAATCAAGGCACACGGAAAGAAATATACCTTGTGAGTCAAACAGATGTGGATACCGTGATCGAATATCATCCTCACGTTCCCACGTTGACTCTCCTAAAGAGTGATGACCCCAAGCAACCCGGACAAGGCTAATTGTTCGGTTCTTGAGTATCTTCTCTCTACGGTCCAAAATGGACACCGGCTGCTCCTCGTAAGACAAGTTGGTACCAACAACCAACTCAGAATGATCAAGGATATAGCTGGGGTCCGATACATACCTTCGCAATTGAGATACATAGAACACATCATGTACTTCTCGTAACGAAGGTGGAAGGGATAAATGATAAGCAACATCGCCTATCCGATCGAGGATAACAAACGGGCCTATGTATCTCGGACTCAACTTCCCGTGAACGCCAAATCTAATGACCCCACGAGTAGGTGAGATCCGCAAGAACACGTGGTCCCCAACAGAAAACTCTAGCGGCCTACGATGCTGGTCCGCCCAATGATGATGCCGATCCTACGCAACTCAAAGTCGCTCTCTAATTCCTTTAACCACTTCTACTGTCTGAATAATCATTTCTGGGCCTAGCATTTTCCTCTCCCCGATATCGTCCTATGCTAGTGGCGACCTACACTTCTTACCATATAGTGCTTCAAATGGCGCCATCTGGATACTAGCTTGATAACTGTTGTTTATGAGAACTCGACTAAGTGCAGGTGGCTCTCCCAAGACCCTACAAAATCCAGAGTGCATGCTCGCAACATATCTTCCAAAGTCTGAATTGTCCTTTCTGATTGCCCGTCCGTCTGTGGATGGTAAGCCGTGCTAAATTTTAACTTGGTGCCTAGACTATGATGTAAACACTTCCAGAAATGTGATATAAAACGAGTATCTCTGTCTAACACAATACTGACAGGGACTCCATGCTGTCTGACTATTTGTTACATATATAACTCTGCCAACTTCTTTGTAGATTGTCCTACTCTGAAAGGAAGAAAGTGTGCTACCTTCGTAAGCCGATCTACGATTACCCAAATAGCATCCTTACCACTTGGTAATCTCGGTAAACCGGTCGCAAAGTCCATTGTGATGTGCTCCCACTTTCATTCCGGGATAGGAAGCGGTTGCAGTAATCCAGCTGGCCTCTGCTGCTCTGCCTTCACCTGCTGACATATCAAGCAACGGAAAATAAATCTAGCTATCTTCCTCTTCATTCCATTCCACCAGAAGTGTTACTTGATATCTTGGTACATCTTGGTCCCTCCAGGATGTATAGAATACTGGGAACTGTGAGCTTCTGTCATAACTTCATGTCTAATATCTCTACTAGGTACACATAAACGAGATCCAAACCTAAGTGTACCATCTTCATGATTTTCAACTCCTTTCTGAGTCCTGACTCACATTCTGCCCTAAGCTTCTGAATCCTTGGGTCCTGTGCCTGAGCTGCCTTGATCCTATCTACCAAGTCAGATTGAACTTGTAGACTTGTTAGAACTCCTACATTACTAGGAAGTATAACTTCTATGCCCATCTCCTGAAGGTCTTCTAAGATGTGCTTCTGTGTTGTCAACATAAATGCGTCGCCTCTTCTGCTAAGAGCGTCTGCTACCACATTAGCCTTGCCTGGATGATACTGAAGCTCAACGTCGTAATCCTTGATCAGCTCTAACCATCTTCTCTGTCTCATGTTCAGCTCCTTCTAAGTAAAGATGTACTTCAGACTTTTATGGTCTGTGTACATGTCCACTCGATCACCATATAAGTAATGCCTCCATAGCTTCAAAGCGAATACCATTACTGCCAACTCCAAGTCATGAGTTGGGTAATTCTTCTCGTGGTCCCGAAGCTGCCTAGATGCATATGCTATCACCTTCCCGTGCTGCATGAGGACACATCCAAGTCCTTTACCTGACGCATCACAATATACAGTAAAACCTCCGGGTCCAACTGGCAATATAAGAATAGGTGCTGATATCAACTTCTGCTTCAGATTCTCAAATTATGCCTGGCATTCTGTCGACCAGATGAATGGCACATCCTTCCGTGTCAAGCGGGTCATGGGTGCTGAAAGTCTTGCAAAATTTGACACGAATCTTCTGTAATATCCTGCCAATCCCAAGAAACTTCGTACATCAGCTACGGTCTTGGGTACTGGCCAACTCTCTACTGCTTCTACCTTCTTGGGATCCACTGCTACTCCAGCTCCTGATATGATATGACCCAAAAATGAAATATGATCAGACCAAAACTCACACTTGCTGAGCCTGGCATACAACTGGTTCTCTCTCAGAACCTGCAACACTTTCCTGAGGTGGTCTTTATGCTCCTCCTCACTAACAGAGTATACGAGAATGTCGTCGAGAAACACCACGACAAACTGATCTAAGTACGGCATAAAGATACGGTTCATCAGATCCATGGATATTGCTGGAGCATTGGTCAAACCAAACGGCATTACTAAGAATTCATAATGCCCATACTTCGATCTGAACGTTGTCTTGGGAATGTCCTCCTTCCGAACCCTCACATGATGGTACCCGAAACGAAGATCTATCTTGGAAAAAACTCTAGCCCTGCTCAACTGATCAAACAAGTCATCGATCCTTGGTAGTGGGTACTTGTTCTTTACTGTTGTCGCATTAAGCTTCCTGTAATCGATGCACAATATGGATGATCCATCCTTCTCCCCTACAAGTACCACTGGTGCTGCCCATGGCGATATGCTAGCTTGGATAAACTTCTTCTCCTTCAGTTCCTCTATATGCTGATATACCTTGGCCTGCTCCGAATCCGCCATTCTGTAAACTCGATCTGATATCGGGTTAGTTCCAGGTGCCAATTCTATACTGAACTCAATATCTCTAACCGGTGGTAGACCTGGAAGTTCTTCGAAAAATACGTCTAAAAATTCTTCAACTACCTTCGGAACCTGAACTTCTTCCATTGCCGTTATTACTCCCTGCTCTTGCTGAGTTACCTCTGATCTGACCAAGGTGAATCTCTCCATGCCTGGAATATCAAAAGATACACTTCCACTACGATAATCTATTGTCGCATGACTGTCTTTCAGCCAGTCCATGCCTAAGATAACGTCGAAATTTCCAACAGAAAATTCTATCAACTTGGCGGGTAAGGAATGCCCACAAACTACAACACTACACGCTAGAATAACTCTACTAACTCCTACGAGCCCATTACCAGTGAGTATATTCAACCTCCCTGGCAATGCCTCGAACTCCATTCATAGCCGTGTCACAAATTGTGCAGATATAAATGAATGGGATGCTCCCGAATCAAACAATGCTACTGCGGGATATGAGGCGATGAGAATGTTACCTGCCATAACATCTCCTGATGCTAATGCCTCTTCCAAGGACAGAGTGAATTCCTGTCCTCGACCTCCTTGTTGATTCCCATGCTGCGGCCTAGTCTGGTGCTGCTGCTGGCCCCTTCCTTGATGATGCTGGGGTGGTCTATGTTGGTGTTGCTGCATCGGCGGTCCCTGCTACCGAAACATCTAAGCCTGCGGCATTAACGAACGCTGGGCCAATCGTCTCACTGCCACTGCTGGTCCTCGATACTGTCCTGCCCCTGGTGCTGGCAGAGCAGGAAACTGCTGTACTGGTCCTCCTGACCTCGAATTCATGGGATATGTGGTAACCCGATGATCTGGATTTCCACATATCAAATACAGTCCGTTCAATGCCCGACACACATCTCTAGTGTGCCTTATCTTCCCATAATAAGTACAGCCCGCTGGGGGTTGCTGATTCTTTCTTGGTTGTTGCTGCTGCCTGGGTGGTGGTGCTGGCCCTCGTATCGCCACATCGTGGATACGAATGCCAGGTGATGGTGCAGTTGTTCGGGGCGCTGCTCCCCCTCCTCCTTCAATCTGACTGTGAGATCTCTTCTGACCCCCAGTCCTTGTCGTGATTCTCTGAATGGTGATCTCATGTCTTCGAGTTGCCGTCAATACTTCGTCAAAAGTCTGGTAATTGTGCCCCTCTATCAATTGCAAGAGCTCAAGATGAAACCCTTGCTAGAACCTCATAGCCCTCTGGCTCTCCGTTGCTACCATCTCTGGGGCGAACCTACTCAATTTGCAGAACTCCGCTGCGTAAGCATCTACCGTCTTGTCGGCCTGCTTGAGGTTGATAAACTTCTGTTGCAGCTCAAACTGCGCCACAACTCCATAGTACTTCGTCTTGAACCTTGCAGTAAAATTGTCCCAAGCAACAGGACGTCTGATACCTACTTCTTCTGATTCCCACCAATCACGTACGAGATCCTGAAGTAGCAACTTCACCTGATCCACACGTTCTTCTGCCGGCACCTTAGTGGCTGTCAAAATAGCCTCAATATCCTTAAGCCATGCATCTGCTGAAATAGCATCCTCCGTGCCCTCGAAACGACGGGGGTTGTACTTGTAAAACCTGGCTGATGCTCCTGAATCTGGCCTTGTCCCTCTTTCCAATACCGTCTGCAATCCTTGATTGAGTAGTACATTCTGCTCTTGTAATTGAGTAGCCATCATTCCTCTCATGATCTCCAGAAGAGCCGGTGTGTCCATTTCTGCAGGGATAGGTGGAATTGTTGGTGGTGGTGGAACCTCTAGATACTGCGATCCAGCTGCTACTTCTACTATCACTTCTTCTTGAATAGCCTCTTGGGGTAGTACTGGCCCTTGTTGCTGACCAACCTGGTCAGGTTGTCCGTGTTGCCCTTGTTGATGTTGTCCAGCTCTGACAGATGCGGACGAAGTGCCCCTAAAAAGGGACAAGAGAACAATCAAACGACCGGACAGGAAAGATCAATGAAGTCAAAGGATACTGGAATGTCAAGCTAGAGTTGAGAACAACGAATCATGAGATCAAGGGGCAACATGTGTGATTGAGACATCCTATAAATCAAAACATCCCACAAGTCTGAAATCAGACCTGCATGGGCCACCACTAAAACCTTGTCACGCCCCAGAACCAGAATACTGGAGAGCGGGGGAATGACTCAGCCAGCTACGTATTACGGGTAGATGAATACCGTATAATACGATCAATGCTGTCTACAAGACGAGGGGGTGCATACTACATGAAAGTCTTCCTAGGGTCACTTCCCATCTATTGTCTCAATCATTCAAATAAGAAACAGAAATAGAGAACATGTAAGATAAAGCAGTAAGGCATCCCAAACGCTCAGTCAAAATGTTCTTGATATCTGGCTTTACAAAATACAACCAAATAATGTAGTAAGTATACATAATTGTTATCAGCTGCAGCCTGACTTAGTTACAATTATGTAAAAGTAGGTACAAGACAATCCGACTAACATGTCGGTGCCATACGGCAAAGTATAAAGTAATTAACAAAACGAGCGAGGAAGTAAGGAACCCACTCGAGTCCTCCTGCGATCATCCCTCTAGTATTGACCATCTTGGAGGTAGAAGTAAGCTGGATTCTCGGGGACCGGCTCTAAATCTGGCCATACAAAACCAGAGAGGTTAGACCTCTAATAGCAAGTACCGCAAGGGAGCACGATATGAGGAGTAAAACCAGTAAAAAGAGAATATGATAATAGATCTCTGCTATCTACTAGGATTCTCATAACATTACAATACTTCAAACCAACCTTCCAACCAAACAAGGACAGAAGTTGGCCCATCATGTCATGACATTCTGATCATCTCAGTTAGGTAACAGAGTAGGTACAGTACACAAACAAATCAATTTAACGGTCATGCAACTACTACGGCTTGCTACTGTGAGTTCCAAGTTATCCTAGAATTATACAATATAGGATTCCTCAGTTCTTACTATGTGCAAGCAAGGCTAGTTTACCCAGTCAATCAATTGCGCCAATCATGAATTAGACGAGTCCCAGCGGGACGCCCGTCATCAATATACAATATACAATAATAATATAACCAGATACCGCTCCCTGCCCGTGTGGCAGATTTGCAGTATCTGTGGGGACCAGCCGGCCTGTCGGGCACTACTAGTCCCAAGAGGGCTGCCATGTAAGAACTCGGGAATCCATTCTCTCCATGCAATCATTTTTTTAATTTAACCTAATAGTCTCTACGTTGAGTGAAATCCCATGCCGTGGATCATGGTCATTCGAATGAGTACTTTCATACGGGACACGATATGCACAACTCTACAACGATACCAGTACGGTTAGGTTGTAGGTCTTACATAGCGTAATGCAACAATCAAAACTAACCACGGAGTAACCATGCCTTGACCATAAAGTACACATGCTGTTTTTGTAAGATAAATAGATAAATAACTAAATAAATAATTAATTAATTAATTTGAAGCCTGCATGTGCCTGTATGTCAAAATTCGAGTTTAGCCAGTCGATTGCAATAGTTCATAGTTAATATGAACGTGTCTCATTCATTCATTTTAATAAGACGATTAGCCAGTCTCTCAGTTCCAACTAGAAACACATGATCAATTATTAATTTAGGGTGACAATCCCTGTCAATCAATGTCAACTAAAGTTAAAGAAATGCCAAGACAAGAATTAATATCATCCTAATAATTAATGCTAATAAATGTCAATCAATCAATGTCAATTTGAAGCAAGGATCAGGCGAAAAGACATTGGGGTCTGAGTCATGCGGCTCACGAAACTGGGGTCTCATGCGACCGAAACAGAATAGTCTCATGCGGCCAACTTAGTAAAACTTCATGCGGCAACTAAGTCATGCAACGCCATGCGGCTGAGAAGAGTCAGCGCCATGCGGCTGGGAATGATCAGCGTTATGTGCCTAGATGACATGCAGTGATGCGGCTAAGACAGTTCACATGCGGCTGCGGGAATGACCCTCATGCGGCTCAGGTTTTGAATTTATGCGGCTGCTCGCAGCACGCGCCCATGCGGCTGAAAAATATCTCATGCGGCTGAAACTGACTTATGCGGACAGATAGGACTCGGGTCCTTTATGCGGCCAGGATATAATACTCATGCAGATGAAAAGGTCCATGCGGCCTGATAGCTTTATACGGCCGAAACTGCCATACGGCTGATTGATTAAGTCATGCGGCTAACTGATTAAGCCTAAGCTTATGGGGCTACGAAATCTCATGCGGCCAGGATGACTTGCCGCATGAAGACTCATGCGGTCAAGCACTACCATGCGGCCAGGGTCTGTTCTTCTTCTCCGAATTTCCTAAGGACAGAACCATGGAAAACTATTGCTTCCAAGCTCTCTAAATCCTTCATTCTAAGCCCAGATCTGAACTTTCATATGTCAAAATAGGGTAGAACGAAATTTTCTACAACATGGAACCATCAAAACTTAAGGATAACAATGTTTACTAGATCAAAATCTAAGAAATTCGAAAATATATTAAGCTTAGATCTACAAAGAATGAACCATGGAAATTGAAAATGCTAAGTACTAAAGAGACTCAAAATCAAGTAAGGAAGATGATGGAACAAAAATAATGGTGATCCATCAAGAAGCAAGTTTGGCACTTGCCTTGGTGGCTGGTTGGTGGGGAAGGAGTTATGAGAAAGAAGAAGATTAATGGTGAAGTAATGAAGAGAGAGAAAGGGGATGGCTTTAAATGGAAGGGGTGGTAGTAGGTGGGGATTTGTTTCGGTCCATGATGAACCAACATACTAAATGAACCTAAAGTATAGCTAAAACAGAGTATAAAAGCAGAAAATAAAATGCAGAAATAAAATTGCAGAAAATTAATTAACATGAAATTAAAGGAGTTTAACTACAGAACAATACATGATAAATATTAAAGCAATACATGTATTAAAAATATGTATTCTGGGAATGGAAAGTGACATAGAGGCTTTTCGATGTCACATATATATACTGCATTTGTTAGGGGATTCCTTCTGTCCCTTCGTTACTTAATCCTTTCTCTTAGTGAGATTTTGATATATGCTATCTGTTTTTAAAAGAGGCGATGATGATTCTTGCAGATTGCTAATTTATATTTAAGTTGTACTTATTTATTGGGTTTTTGGCTTTCTTTTTCCTGTCTTCCGCTGGCGTGGTGGCTAAGCTGCAGCCAGTTTGGTAAGATGTACGTGATTCCTAAATCCACATTCTAATGGAAACCCTCTTTATTTCATTCTTTTTTTATCAAAAATATCTATAAAAATGGGATAATGACAACAATGAGAATTCTTATTGAGTGAATCTCTACCATCTTGTGATGGCGCGGCATGTTCCTAGAGACGTTTGTCGATCTGCGCCTCTTATCAATTCTTTCTTTCTTTTGTCGATCTGAGCCTCCTAAATCGTGGATAAAAAATGGAATTCATTTCTTGTATATTACTTCCCAGTATTTAATTATGGTCCACACTCCTTAGCTCACTACAAATCATGTCCAGTCCATTACTTGTTCAAATACCCAAATGTATCACTTCGTACATTACTTGTTTCAAATACCTAAATGTATCATGCATGCTTTCAGTTTGAATTGCCTGCATACTTGGTATTAGTGAAGTATCAGTTGATACTTTCCTATTCTGCCTAGTAGTTAGGTAACAATGTGGACGTTTCACATGACCAATTGGCCTATTTCCAGTAACCCTTAGTCATTTGGCCATCGAGCAAGCATGACCTGCTGTGGACATAGCCTAGGTCTTTAGGCCTGTGTTTGGCTCTTACTAGATACTGGAGGTGGCCTGTGGTTCAGAGTCTAAGTGCATGTTGCCTGGAGGAATTTGTTGGATTTAAGTGTCCAGCAGTATGAGTGTTAGAGGGATAACTGGAGATGGCCTGTGGTTTAGAGTTTGTGAGTCTAAGTGCAGGTGGTCAGTACTTGGTTTATGCTCTTACTACATACTGTTGCTTATGTTTCACATGCTCCAATCTTGAGAGAATTATATTTAAGAAGTTTAAGCAGTCAAATTTAGTCCTGGATTATGAGAAAGTTTCTCCTCCTATATTTTTGACATTAAAGACACATTATTAATTTGTGGATATAAGTGCTGCTGCTGCATATAACTGTTGGATTATGTTCTACTTATCTTCATTTTATTAATTTGTGCATATAACTGCTGCTGTCTGATTGTGCATCTGCAGATGGTATAAAGGGTTTCACTTTGGTTTCTTTTTAGTGGGATAACTGAAATTTTTTGGACTTTAGCCAACACAGTTTGGTCAGGTATAAGATTCATCTGATTTCAACTTTGAAGTATTTTAGTTGTACCTTTATTTATTTGTTGGTTGTAGAATCGTGGATTCTCAAGTTGCTCCCGTCAACCGTCTTTTGAAGGAGTCCTTTGTGTTGGTGAATGCAGAAGAAATATTTTGAGGCCTGGTGTGCTAAAAAGGAAAGAAGATATATATAATTTGAAATTTTGTGATATGTTGGTTAAGCAAGAGCTTGAAAGGGAATTGTTTTTGAAATGTATAGTTAAGATGACGATATATTAAACAAAGGATATGTAATTAAGATGGTACGATATTTGGAATGTAATTAAGATGGTACAATATTTGGAACTGGAAAATATGAATGTAATGTTTCAGATGTCATAGTATTTGTGTCGTTCTGGAAATTTTGGATGTTCTGGAAATTCATGTTGGTCACTGCTTTTATAACGCATTGATTTATAAGTTTTCACAGATTATATATGGCTAAAACCGTTATGTATATATGTCCTATACATGATGTTTTATGACTTCTTTCATTGCTAAATCGTTTACAAAACGTTATGAATATATGTTAGTTATCACGTTTTTTTTTTATATACATAATGGGACTTTAATCTCGGTTGAATATTTGATTGTTATATATAATCCTGTCTTTAATGTCGGTTTATAAAATTTTGTTATATATACTACAACTATTCATATCGATTCCAAACAGAAAATATCAGATAAGGTATACCTATTCATAACGGTTATTATATACATTTATAACACCCGTTTTCATCATGGTTGTCGATGTAAAAAAAACAGTCATAAAATGTCATATATGACGGTTTTTATCCAACATAAAATAGCATTTTCCTTGTAGTGTTTATTTAGAATAGTTTGCTTACGAAGCAAATAAAAATAAAGTGGTGTTAGGTGTAGGACTACATATAGGTGTGCATTCACATAAGTGTGCATTCACGTACACGCGGTTATTATGCACGCACCCGCACGATATATTGTGGTATTTAGAATTCGTCACAAACATTAACACAAATTAATAATATCAAAAATTAAGATATTCCTCTCGGTTTCAAAACTCTACAACAGCCGAGCAGGTAATACAGATTTGAGCTCTTCAAATACTATTAATAATTCATTCTTCTAATATCTCAAGGAAGGCATTTATATGCATGTCGAGCTAAAGTTGTGGATCATGATTCACTATTGTCATTACAGCAAAGCATATTGAACCAAGACATATTAATTACAATTTTCAGGGACCATAACTCAACTACTTTGCATCACCTAGTATAGAAAACTTTGTTAAACCAAAATGAACAACAAGAGAAAATATCCTCTTTAACCAATCAAGCCATATAAGGAAGAAACTCTTATATATAAAAAAAATTCTAAACTTCAAAATAGAGACAGGACATCATTATGATGGCTGATGATTCGTGTAGCAATATTGTATGATGCTATTATACATTAGCAAAGTGAGAAAAAAAGGCAGATACATATACAAATGTACAATAATGTGCAAATGGTTACATCAGAAGATAATTTATGGGGCCAACCTTTTAGAAGAAGGAACAACAAATAAATGAGAAGGAAGATAAGAATGTATAAATGGGCAGGTTAGCGGCAATATGCAGCACAGCAAAAGACCAGCTATCAAGTTGTAATTAAATAGTCATGAAGATTATTTAGTGGACGATAAATATTTAAAGGAAGATGCAATGACAATACTTGCAAATGAGGGGAATCGACCTCACGTGCAAAAACACACACCAGATAGGTCATGGTGTGCTAGATCCACTAAGGTTCTGTAACCAGATACATAGCGATTCAGGGAAAGAAATTTAGGTCTTCCAGGCCGGTAGGGGGCCTAAACACACTATGGTATGCAAATTAAGGTAGTTGATTGACAATAGATCTCAGAAGAATTATTTTAAATTATACTCCAGTTTAAAGGCATTTCTCTACAATCTCAACTTATTTAAAAAAAATCATAATTGATTATAAAAAAATTGTATAGAATATAATAGAAAAATAGGGCTAGATTTGACCTTTGTCACATGTTTGCCGTCTTGGAGCTCCTTGAGCAATCGTGCTGATAACGTGTTATAAAAATGAGAGAGAAAGAGAAAAAACTGGTAACCAGAAAGAATGTACGTAGTTTTTCTCATTGATAATATATAATGAGGGAATATGATAGAGTTTGTTGTGGTTATGGATAAAGGACATCCATATTTGGGTCTGTCCAAATCACAACATCCGCAAAGTTGTGTTTATTTCATTATAACTGAGATCACAAGGTCATGCGTTTGATCTCATAGCCATCCTTAAATTTTAAGAAATGTCTAGAATAGCTAGGCTTGATTGGTCAGATGGAAAAGATTGAAGAATTTTAAGTGGAAAAGGTAGAAGAAATTTAATAAGAGGAAATGATCACAAGGAATGATCCATAAGATGGAAAGAAAAGATAGTAAAAAATCCTCTTCATGTAATAAAAAGTTATTAAAAGTTTGTTAATAAGAATTTGGATAAAAATGACGGAAATGGAAGAACGTGATCATCCAACATAGTTTGGAAGAGTACTTCCCACATGACATCTAACCTATCACCTGTCAAACCTTATAAGTTTGTATACTCAATAATATTTTCAAAAAAATCAATCATAAAAAATTAAATTACTACTCGAATTTTTTTTAATCTCAACAAAATCCCGTCAATTTCAATCACTAAATTTTAAATCCATAACTCAATATCTTCAAATTTACATTTTAATCAATAATCCCACACTTATCATAATCGTCAAGATTCTGACCTACAATGGTTAACATTGACTTATCGAATATTCAACTATTAGTCCAAATTGGTATTTATCCTCAAAATTTAAACTCCACAAAATTTAAATTTTTTCAAAATATTTTAAATATAAATCCACTTTTGCATAACTTTCTCAAAATTTCAAAATTCAAAAATCAAAATCCAGAAATTTATAATCTCCAAAATTTAAACATTCAAAATTTATACATAAATCTATTCTATCACAATCTCCTCAAAATTTCAAATTCCATAATCTCACTACAACAAAAACACATTTTTATGACGGTTAAAAACCATCATAATTGACATTTTATAACACTTTTTTGTGAGCCCGCAAGCGTTATAGAAATCAGTATTATAAATGTTATCTAAAACTGTTATAAATACTCTTCATATGTAACATTTTTGGCTATAAATATTATCTAAAACCGTTATAAATACTTTTCATATGTAACTTTTTTTTTTTTGAAATCACACGCGCACACACAATTGAGGGGCTTGAACCTTGCCGGCCCCTCCGGGTGTCCGCTCTAATACCACTAGGCTAGAGAGCTCGGACATATGTAACTTTTTTTTTGTTATAAACGTTATAAATAATACAACTACATATAACACTTAATTTTTAAATTGTTATAAATAATTTTCATATAAATAACACTTATTTTCAAAGCGTTGTAAATAGAAAATATATATATAATGATTTCAAACGTTTGTTGATGTAATTCACACACACATATATATATACACCTATCAAATCGTTATAAAAAACAATGGTCAATACTGACCGAGTCCAAAACATTTATTTCGAACTAGACAACATAAATTATTAAATTTAACAAACATTTGAAACATTCTTTTTGAATTAAAAATAGTATAGAATGTACATAATATCACCATCTTAATTACATTTAAAAAAAACTAAGTACATGTATATATACATCTTAATGTTCCCTTTTTCAAGGCACCCTCAAAATTGTTAGTATGTAGCTTTCTTTGGCTTCATCAACACCACCAAATTGTCAACATCCCTTCAAAACCGTCAACACGTGCAGCCACCCTCAAAACGGTCAAAAGGAGAAATATGAAAATCATTACATGTATATTTCAAAAATTTGGAGATTAACGAATGACACCAGATTATTTACTTTGCAGGAAAATGTGTAGTAGATATAATAAACAGGAAGAAAATGTATTTGAGCACCTTCAATCTTTTGTAGGAGCTTCTTGACTTTGAACATGCATCTATCACAATGTATGCTCACTTTGAGTGTGAATGTCTGCACATAGGAAGCAATAATTTCTTGCCAACTACATATTTTCATGAGAGAACAGAAGAAGAAAAAAAAAGATAGAGACAAAGAGTGAGAGGATCTGGATCTTGAGGACTAGAATCAAAAGGGCTATCCAGTGTAAACTAACAAATAAACAACATAACAATCCAATCAAGTAGTGAGTAGATTATCTAATAATCACATTATAACTGGAAGAGAGCAAAGTAAAAAAGGAAAACTAGCATCACAAGATTCACGATCCTATTCTAAAATAACAACATAACAATCTAATCTAGTAATGAGTAGAAAATTTTTGTATCTAGTACTAAAGAACAAATTTCTTATGAGTGCCCATTTGTCCAGTTCAAAGGAAGAATAAATAAAACTTGCAATATAAGAAGTAATTCAAGTTAAAAATAACGGCATGAATTAAATAATGAGTCTACCAGTGTATTACCTAGGAATAGAATTTTTTTTTTACTTACCGAGTAATGAAGTTCTCGACCATCTACACTAAAAAAACCTATGGTACTCCAATTCAATCTATGCTCAAGACCTGTTCATTCCAGAAGACAGGTGTTCAAAGTTCATACACATTGTAATATTTTTCTCTCAGAATGTTATCCTTACAAGAATGGTGTCCTTCCTCATTATGTATTTTTATTGTATTGGCATAATGCCTATCCTCATCAGATGTTCTTCCCATATAGAACTGAAATTCAAAGGCACGTGTATGTATTTTGGGGATTAAACTTCCATTATGCTCTAGAATGCACTCAAATTGATAGTGCATGGGGAATCAAGATTGTAAATATTCATCTTCTATTGGAGGAGCAGATTGGACAAAATATTGGACCCAAGTCTTCAGTGAGAATAGATGCCATGATTATATTGGTAACATCAGATAGGTCAAGTTTCTTGTGATATCTATATACTTCTTAGGGTTCTTCAGATATATATGAAATATGGATGCAAATTTAAGATGGACAATCTATTCTTAGGATTAGAAACAAAATAGTTAGGTGATGTATGTCAAGTTAGAAACAAAAAAAGTCAAGACGGAGTACGAACAAAAGAACTAAAGTAAACCTTGTATTCTTAGGATTAGAAACAAAATAGTCAGGTGGTGTATGTCAAATTAGAAACAAAAAAGTCTAAGATGAAGTATGAACAAAAGAACTGAAGTAAATATGGTAATCCAATTCCGGTGTCATATACATCACAACGAAGACACTATATTTTCATGTGGTTGATGACACTTTTCGGTATCATCATTCGACAAATATGCCTTCCCAGATAAAGTGCTACATGACATGGTCTTCCGATTTAGAGGAGCCTGAAGTTTCCATATCACCACATTCTATTACCTCTCTTGATGCAAGAGCAAAATTTTCAGCTGTAGAAAGTTTGTATTATTCTGATTTGACCTAAATCTCCCAACTTTTCCTTCATGGGTAAACTTGACTGAGGTCCTTCATGAGTGACCTCAAAAAGTTTCCAAACTTCATGTGAAGTGCCACAAGTGGAGAGACTATTAAATTATGTACTGCCTACAACACAAAATATATCGTTAATAGCTTTAGCATCAAGACTTGCTTTTTTTTGTTTTGTGTCTGTGTACTTGTCATGGGGCTTCTCTACAAGGTTGCAATCTACGACTATTCTATGTGGCTTCTTGTATCCATCTACTACAACATACCATAGATCAAAATCAAAAGACTAGATAAAATCTCATACGCGTCTTCCAGTACGTGTAGTTGGTGCGTCAAATAGGGGTGGCCTATTTATCGACTGGCCTTATTGTTCTTGTGGATAGATCTGACAGTTGCCATAAATCTTTAGGGATGTTAGCCCGGTAGTAAGAGAACTAGCTCTGATACCAATTGTAGGAACAACTATTGTGATTACTAATACCTATATAAAAAGAAACATCTCTTATACCAATTATAGACAACTGTAGAGGAAGATAGAGTGAAGCAAAATAATATATCCAATTAAAAATTGTGTGTAGTGAAGGCATTTACAACAACTGTGTATAAGCAAGAAAAATTTGTAAATAGTAAGAGTAAGAGAGAGCAAACGCAAACACAACAACTATATCCTGATTTTCTCTGAGAGGACTAGTGCAGGATCGAGAACTTTCCTCGAAGTTTAATCAACTATTTGAAATAGCAGTTACACCATGTGCTTTGATCCGAAGGACACGTCGACTTCTTGCACCTCGTACTTTGATTCGAAGGACATGGCGAGTTCAACCACGAGCTTTGATGCGAAGGACTCGTGACTTCACAACTAGAGAAAAACTTGTTGAGCCAAGCTCTTACAATTCTGACTGACTTCTAAACCGAGATCGAACTCGACACTAGAAGGTTGGAGAGTTGATCTTGGAGATGAGAAGGTTTAGGTTCAGGGTATAGCTCACTATAGGATAGAAAGAATAAGAATTTTTGAGTGAGTAAGAATGTGAATATCCATGTCTATTTATAGAGTTTTTTTGGACAGAGTTCGGTCAGAGTTCGGCCAAAATATTTAAATTTTTCTAACCATTGGAACCACAAAATAAGGGATTTCACAACTGGACAATTTTTTAAACTAGGTCAACCTCGGCTAGAGTTCGGTCTGAGTCGGTTCGCTTGTTTTAGTATGGTTCAAGTATTTGTATGGGCTATTTTTGGTTCAGTTTGGTTTGGTTTATGTGCATAGGTTTCAGGCTGTATTTGAATGGACTTTGAGTATGCCAGTGCAACTCGATGTACATAAGTCATATACTCTAATAAAATAAAAATTATATTGGTGACATACAACTTAGACGCAATACAACCAGCAATCGTCACAGTATTGTTGAGTCTTCAGTTGGATCGGTTGTATCATACTGCGATATATTGAATCATGATTTAGTTAACTATCAAAATCAAGTTGACTGAGACCGAATGGGCCAACAGTGGAATCCTTTGAAAGATGCAAGCCCTCTAGAAGATGGTAGAATCCTCTGGAAGACTCGAGATCTTCATGAAGGCACATGATCTTTCTAGATGCTCTAGAAGCTTTCTTGGAAATATCTAGGCCGGAGAATATTCCTTAGAATAATTCTAGGAATATGTTGGTTCCAGAAGGTTCATGTAGTATCTTGTAAGCTCTTTGAGGCCCTATAAATTAGTGGGAGCCTCATTTGTTCCTTACCACCCAAAGTTGTAATCACTTTCTAGTGTAGTAAAGTTTTAATCTTCCAATATCTCTCTCTTTTGTTCTACAAGTTTTTCATTCTCGTCTTAGCGATCTAGCTAAGCGTTTGGGGAATGCTGGCACGACTCTTCTAGTAGAAAGTTAGTACACCGTGCGGATCGAAGTATAGCCTACAACACTATGTCCGTGACAAGCAACTCTAATACCTCTCTTGTGAAACCTACCATCTTTCTTGAAGTCAGCCACCACTTGGAGAACCTTATCAAGACTTGCATACCCATGCAACCCAGGCATCCGAATTTGTCTCTTTATTTACTATTGGACTAATCGCAAGCACCGATAGCCTGACCCCGATGTTGTGTCTATGCCATCACCCGTGTGCGGACAAACACCCTGCCATCTCCTGAACCACCCTAAACCCAAGCCTTTATGGACTTGACAAAACATCCGTGCAACACCATGTCCAGGCCATCCAACCACTCAGCCTATCACCGCTGTCGGTTGTTGAGTCATGATAGTCACGCCAACTCGAGCCACTACCATCCATGTGCCTCTAGCCATGCCCTCATTCTCATCAGCCTCGCGGCTAAATGGCGACTACGATCCACGTCGGTGCCCTCTACCTTCCAATGCAACCATTGCCGACTTCTTCTCGCGATTGGGAAGAAGAGAAGGTTTCCTGCTCTGTTCAAAGTCATTAACCATTTAGTTAGGTAAATGGTTTTAATCTCCCCAGTAAATCCTTGTTTGAAAATATGCTTTACTGTACATGTTACTGCATTTTGATGCTTTAGCAATACCCATCGTAATTAATTCTATAATTAGTAATTAAAATGTGCACATGCTCTTATAGTATCCCTTTCTTTGATATATACATTATATACATTAAAATGTGCTTATAGTTTACATATACCCCCTCTTCACTTTGATAATTTTTAATTAAGTACAACCTATTATTTATAGGTAAATAATTAGAAATATATTAAGCATAGACTAAATAAATAATACTATTATATAGTTAAGTATGTAATACTATTGTATAGTTAATGGATTGTATTTAACATGTATGGTAGATAATAAGATAATTATAAATACAGGGTATTCTAAAAGATAATTATATATATTATAATAACATAGGGTTTTAGAAGTTTTATTAGAGTAAAATATTAACATAAACTTATATAGTATATATATAGGTAAAATCAATTGTATAAGTATTATAGTTAATAAGATAATTATAAATACAAGCTGTTCGAAAAGATTTGTATTCATAAAAATGCCATCAAATTTATATTTATAAATAAAAGTGTATTATTTTTGTTAGGTCGTGTGGATTGTACTTAAGACTTATACATTGCCTTTGGATTCTCGACCTCGGCAGAAGCAGACTATCAATCCGGCAAGTATACCTTGCCAAACTTGTACAGAATTTTACATGCATTGTTATCCAGTCCATCTTTTCATATTCATGCATGTTATTCTGTTTCTGTCTCTTAATATTGGTTCAGTACATGATCACATGCACGTATTACTTGTTCTCGTCGTGTCATCGTTGTACATATTTATGTACACTATTTATGATATTGTTCATTGCTCCAGACTTTCAATACATGAGAATGTTACTTGAGTTGAGTTGACGTGACTTGACCATTCTCGATTGGGAGTTCTTGCATTGAACTACAATTGAGATATACTATAGATTAGAAGACGCTTGTATTGGGCTACTCTCTATAGGATTGACTTCACCCTTGTGTTCCTTTCGGAGAGAAGATTGATATTAGGATTAGCTACTTGCCACTCTCAATTGGGAGTTCTTTCCTTGAACTATAATTGAGATATACTATAGATTGGGAGATTCTTGCCTTGGCTACAGTTTATAGGATTTACTTGATTTATTGTTAGCCACGTCTAGTATTACGCTTCTCTATGACATGTCATTATCTTAGTTGTGTTCTTTTCTTGTATTATTTTCTTTTCTATCTTGCATGTTTGTTTAATGTACGTTCGATATGTATATTATGTATCTTGATATGTCCCCTGAGGACATGGTGATCTCTCTAGGAATTTGCTGAGCTTTCATTGTATTATAGATGGATAGATGATGATTGCTTCTCCAGGGTTTCAGGTATATTTAGTTGATATTTTTTTCATATTCTTTCGTATTTATGTTACTATCTTGTATTGGTCATGCTGCTATTATAGCCTAGTATTTTGCAAGCTTACTCTTCCTCTAGCTTGTTTATGACATATGTGTTATTGGGGATCCACTCTAATACATTTGTGTATTCAAGTATCAGTGTATTATGTTCTGATCAACTTTAGTGCACTTGGTTCGCTATTGATATTATTGTTTTATAGTTTGAGATATAGTTGACTTGACATTTGGAGAGTTATACTTGACCTCTAGACGACTTATACGTATTTGAGTTGGGCTGTAGTCCACTTGAAATGTAGCTGGCCAATGTCTTGTACTTCGATCTTACATAATTTGGGATTGCTGTGTGACATAGTTTTTTTGTCGTGGTCCATGCAAGTCAGAGAATATCGCCTTGGTTATGTTACTGTACCGAGCGAGCCTATGCTAGAATGAAACCTGATAGGATTCTCAATCTACAATTGCTTTGAAAACTATTATTAAAATTCGATTATCTATCTCCTGTATCCTTCGTAATCGTATTTAATTATTCTTTCTTGACATCACTGTCCTTGTTTCTCTTCTCACCCTATTCTGGAAGGACAAACTTCGTGCATGGTTGAAGCTAGAAAGATGGACAAATAGTATCGCTTATGTAATTTGTATAAATTAGTTGCTTATTATATTTTTTTGTTATTAATGGTAGAAAAGGAAGGGTAAGAAAGTCATAAGTATGTAGTGTTATTTTAATTTTATAAATGATAATGATTTCTAGATGAAATTATTAAATTACCAGCTATGAAAGTATTTTAATTTTATGGAAAAAAATTGTATTATGATAAGTGTGCCGTGATCGAAGGTGGGTAGATATTCTCGATTGGCAATGTGGTTCTTGGTGATCAATTAATCGTTGGTAATATTTGTGGTCTATAAAATGTGGTTGATGGACCTATAAATAAATACTGATGGACGATACAGATAAGATTAGATTAATGAATGATATGTTTGGATACTAAATTAATAGACAGTGAATACGATTTTTTGTGAACCGAGATTATAAATTTTAAATTTGTGTGACCTTGTGATAATTTTAACAGACAATGAAAATTTATCAGATTTATAAAGGGAATTGAATAAGAACGATGATTAACTTGAAAGATACTGACTTTATAGTACAAGAGTGAGTATTGGTTGATGAAATGTTTTGAAGTTTAAAGGTAGGACATGCTTAAGGGTTTTAACGTAATTAGACTATAGAAGACAACTAAAATTTGGGATGGTTAAGAAGATCTTTGGCAAATATAGACCATATCTTTGATGACTGTGTTATTAGGATCAATGACAAAACATTTTTAGAAAAATTTATAAGTGATGCAAAAAAATAGATTTACTCGAATAATATAATACTGGTAGAATTATTTAAAATTATTATATATAGATTCTTTTTGAGGAGTTTGAATATTTTTAAAAAAATTATAAAATTTGAGGAGCTTAAATATCGAGGAGTCTAAACTTTTAAGGTTATAATTAAATTTCGAGGACTAAATTCCTCTAAGGTGGGTAGCAAGTAAACCACCTGGACTAATTTTTTTAAAATCAATCATAAATACATAATTAATTAGTATTGGATAATAAAATTGATACTAAATATATATAAATAACAATTTACTAAGTAATTTGGTTATTACAACAAATCAAAATTAAAAGCTACGTACGTAAAATTCGAGAATAAATAATCAAATATCATGATTAATTACTAAAGTTTTAATTTTGTTAAGAAACATAAATGATTATATATATATATATATTTTTATATATATATATATATATATATATATATATATATATATATATATATATATATATATATATATATATATAAAATATATATATATAAAAAATATATATATATATATATATATATATATATATATATATATATATATATATATATATATATATATATATATATAGGTGTTCTTGAGGATTTCTTCAACGCGTGGTATGAATCGATTCGGTGGTGGTGGAAAGCTTAGTCCGGGGTTCATTAGACCTTTAGCATTCTTGAGAAGGTCGGTGTTGTAGCTTATCGACTAGCCTTACCGCCTACTTTGGATGGAGTGCACAACGTATTTCACGTGTCACAACTAAGACGATACCTGGCATACTCTAGTCATGTGTTGGATCATTCAGGGATTGGGGTTGGATCAATACTCTAGAGGGAGGATGAATAGAGTAGGCAACGGAATTTAGTTAATTAAAAAGTTAGCAGCAAGATCACACAAATATATGTATCACAAGTAAGTAAATGTAAGGGCAGTGATCAGAAAGCAAACGCAAAGACGTCGATGTATACTAGTTTTCCACTTGTGAGGACTATTCCTGTCTGAAGAACTCTAGCTTCCAATTGAATCCACTATTGGAAAATATCGCAAGTATTCATACGAAGTCCTTGCAACTTCTACAACGAGCTTTATACGAAGTACTCGACCAACTTCAATTGTGAAGTGTCTTTCTTCAATCAAGCCTCTGATTACAATCTCTCTAAAACTTCTAGCCCGTACCACACTGGCAAATTGACTAGAGGATTGTAACTGGCCTGGGATTTGAAAATGAAAACTTTAGAGCACTTTAGAAGACGTTTAAGCTTAGAGAGAAGAGATGAGAAAGTGAATGCCTGAGTTTAAATGATTGAAATCCTTCTCTATTTATAGGTTTTTCAAAGTCAGAACTCTGACATAATTCGGACAGAATTTGGGCAGAACTCTTTGAGAGAATCTCGGCAAATAGCCGTTGCATCCATACACTACCAGAATAAGTCGTTTTAGCGACGCCTAAAGACGTCGCTAAAACGACAAATTACGTCGCTAAAAATATTTGCCGCCGCAATTACCGACGTTTTGGACTTGTCGCGAAAACGTAAGTCGCTGATCTTTAAAACGTCGTCGAACGTCGCAAATATCGACGTTCACCGACGTATTATTACGTCGGTATATCCTGGAATATTATCGACGTCTACCGTCGTTTCGTTGGTGGATTAGCGACGTGTTGAAAGTCGCTACACGTCGGTAAAATCCTTGGAACTTACCGACGTTTACCTTAAAATGTCACTAAATGTCGATAATTCCTGGAATTATTACCGACGTTTACCGACGGTCTCCGACGTATAAGGACGTCGGTAAACGTCGGTACCCTGGAAAATTTTACAGATTTATCGACGTTTACCGACGCAAATATACGTCGGTGGACGTCGGTAAACGTCGATAAACGTCGCTAAATCTACAAAAAAATAAAGAAAATAAAATACAGAATGTCCTTTTCTTCCTGCAGTTTAAAAAGATAACCATAAAGACACAGTATAACAGATATCCTTTTCTTCCTGGGTTCGCCGACCCCTTCGGTGGAACACTCAACACCGGTAAACGTAAACCACGGAAGCACATTAACATCCAATTGAAACGAATAATAACATAAACAACAGTATAACACAATGTAGCAGGCAAATAGAATGGGATCCAACAAATAGAATAGGATCCAACAAATATCCAAATAACCAAGTCTATACCAAATAACAAAGTCTACAACCAAATAACCAAAGTCTACACACAACCAACAAATAGAATAGGATCCAACAAATAGGATCCAAACATCCAAGTCTACACAACCAACAAATATCCAAGTCCCAAACAAAGGATCAAACAAACACAAACAAACAGTCCTAACTAGGACTACTAGGGATCTGGTGCAGGAGGGGCACCGCCGCGACGAAGGGATAAGAACAACTCATACTCCTCAAGTAAAATCGATACCGATGGAGCAGGCAGTGACGTCGGTGGAGTCGGTGTCGATGAAGAAGGCGGTGGAGGCGGCGGAGTCGACGACGATGAAGGCGCACCCGGAGGACCTGCACGCTCCAACGCTGTAAGTCGCTGGTGGTATGAATCCATGGTAGATAACAGTCTATCACTACTATGGACCATCGAATCTGTCACCAATCTCAGCCTATCGGTCATGGTCACCTATGCTGTCTGCAGCTCCATCACCGTGCGCTCTAACCCACCAACGCTGCGCTCTGTCCTCTCAGTCGTCTCCATGAGCTCCATAATGTCGCGGTCGAGCGCATCCAATCGTGCTAGCACCACAGGATCGTCCATAGGGTGCTGAGACTGCTCCTCGATCCGTCGTAGCAGGTCGTCACGGAGAAACTCCATCATCTGGTGGACTCGGGCAGACTCCTGGGATGGCTGTGGACCATGCACACTAGCAGGAGATGTCCTAGAGGACTGGGTCACAACTAGGGCGCCATACGATCCCGTACCGTAGTACGTACCCCTATGGAGTCCACCAGCGGCGGTCATCCACAGCTCGTCCGCCGACGGAGCTTGAGTGGGCTGCGAGGAAGTACCGGCCTCTCCTGCATTAGGTGCACTAGCAGTCACCCGTTCCCGCAGCCTCTGATACTCGACCTAGAAAGTATGGATAGTACTCTATAATTTCTAATTTCTAATTAATGTACTTATTATTACTAACTACATGAATATTTATTTGCATCATATTTACTAAGTTATATTAAAATTGATACGAAGTATTAAATTAAGATAACGTATTGTAATACTTACATAGGGCTGCTCGGCCCTCTCGTCAATAAGGCCTTCGCCCTTCCGATGGGTGGCCAGGAAGACGGTCACCATGTCGGCGTTACCGACCTTCCTTACCTGAATTAAATATATTATCTTAGTAATAATTTATCGATTTTGTATTAAAATAATATTTCTAAAAGAGAAAGACATACCAGACGACGGAAATGTTCCGTCATCGGAATCGACCCACCGCACCACTTCGAGGCATGTTGCCTAGCCGCCTTGGCCTTCTCCGACTTCTCCTTGTACCTTGGCTCCTCGAATCGAGCCTTCATCGCATCCCACTGATCAGGGGTGATCCAACCTTGGATCGGCTTTTCGGCACGATCACGATCCTTCTGATCATTAATAGCGTCGTGGATCAGCTTGGCAGCGACGGCAGGAAACATCCCCTCGATAAGCTCGGCCTGATGCGGTGGATAGAAAAACATATACTAGAAGAGCGCAAAACAAATATTTATCAGTTATATATAATATGAATTAATTATATTATTCATATTAAAAGTAAATCTATTTTAACCTTGAAGCGCGTAAACCAGTAGTTCTTCCTTTCGTCTGGAGCATCAGAGTAGTTAATCCAGGGACCACCATAATTATGCCTCAGCATGTGGCCTAGGCGTCTCTGTACCTCTGGGGGACGATATCTATACAAACATATTATATTCATGAAAAAAGTTAATTTATGATAAAAATAGAAAAAAATTATAAACCAAAATACCTACTTTGAACCGTCGGCCCAGATCTCCATCCTCCTCTCCTCCGGAGGTGCGCACGCATCATCTGCATGATGCTGGTCGGTCGTTGGGACAGCCGCCTCGGCCGTCGACGCAGCCTCCGCCATCTGCTCATCCGTCTCCATCGTCGTATCAGCAGCAAGAACGCTAGACGGGCGAGCACTCTCATTAGGCCTGGAACTACTCGTCCCAGGAGATATACCACGTGACGTCGTCCCAGCAGGCCCAACTACTGTCTGATATGGAGGAGTAATCGGCGACGAGGATCCAGAGCCGGTACCAGTAGGAGGTACCGAAGGAAAACCCTATCCTCTAGCAGTACCTGTAGGAAGTCCCGAAGGATCATGACCTCGTCGTCCCCCTTTTCGGAACGATCCGCGACGACCTGCCATACCTGATAACGGCATATGATAATACAATAAATAATAGAGACTAGAAATATAAAAGTATAACAAATAATAGGGACTAGAAATATGAAAGTACAACAAAGACAAGATAATAACCAAGAAAATATATGATGATACATTCTATAATAAACATCTAAGTCCAGATAATATATTCTAGAAGAAACATCTAAGTTCAGATAAGTATATCTCTTTCAATCATCTTCAGAATAATCATCTTGTTCGACTTCCTCGACCTCATCTTCCTCTTCTTCCTCATCTTCACTTTCATCTTTGCCTTCGTCGGCTTCGTCTTCCTCCTTCTCCAGTGAAAAAATTGTCTTAGGCTGCTTCAACTTCCTATTCCCGTCCTCTATCAAATACAATGCAGGACGTCTACATATTTCTTCCAAGTCCAATCTAGCCTTTGGATTGTCTTTCGTCTTCTCCTTTACGTCCATTACAGTATTAATTATGTTGTCAAACACATTCTTCTCGATATGCATGACATCAAGGTTATGTCTAATCAGATTGGTGCTCCAATATGGAAGATCCCAGAATATACTCCTCTTCGTCCAGTTATGAGTACGACCAAATCCGTCACACTTGTAGCCCGTAGCAGGCTGCTCAATAGCTCTTGGTAAATCTTTTACCTCTTCCTATATCGTGTATCTGGGCCACCTTGGCGGGGGATTAGCCTTCTCCACAACGCCAGCACGAAAAGCATTCATGTTCCTCCGATATGGATGATCCTTCGGCAGGAATTGTCGATGACAATCGAAGAAGCACGGTTTGTCTCTGTGTTTCAAACGGAAAGCCTTAGTGCTGTCCATGCAATACGAACATAAAAGACGACCAAGCGTGCTCCATCCAGATAACATTCCATAGGCCGAAAAGTCGTTGATGGTCCATATATGTGCTGCCCGTATCAGAAAATTTTGTTTTCTAGATACATCGTACGTGTTGGAACCTACTTCCCACAGATGATTTAACTCATCAATTAATAGCTGTAAATACACATCGATGTTCCTTTTCGGATTATTCGGACCTGGGATAATAACGGTGAGGAACATATACGGAGTCTTCATGTACATCCAAGGCGGTAGATTGTATGGGGTGACGATCACAGGCCAACACGAATACTGGGATCCCGAAAGTCCGAATAGGGTAAAACCGTCGGAGCAGAGACCCAATCTGACATTACGTAGATCAGAAGTAAAATTTGGATACTCTCGATCAAAGTGCTTTCATGCTTCTCCATCAGATGGGTGATCCAAAACTCCTTCGGTATGTTTCCGCTTATGCCAACTCATGTTTTTTGCAGTTTCCTTCACCATAAACAACCGCTTCAACCGCGACGTCAACGGCAAGTAGTGCATCGAAGAGGTAGGCTTCCTGGCACCGACAGACTTTCCTCTACCACATGCCTTGTAGCGATCGACACCACAAAATCTACAGGCGTCTTCATCCTTGTCGTCTTTTTAGTACAACATGCACCCGTTGCGACAGGCATCGATTTTTTCGTATCCCATCCAGAGCGATCTAACCATCCTCTTAGACCGGTAGAAGTCTTTAGGCAACTTCGCACCCTCAGGCAATATTTCTATAAGCAACTCCATAAGACGGTTGTAGCAATCTTGTGACATGTTAAAATCGGACTTGATGCTCAACAATCTTGTAACCACCTCCAACGGTGAATGATCCCCACAACCAGGATATAATGGAGTCCTTGCATTCTCCAGCAACTCCATGAACTGTGCAGCATCGGGGTTCGGTGCCTCCTCAGGTACATCATGATCATCCGGATCAAAACTAGGCCCGGCCGCGTCAAAAACCATGTTCACCAACCCATCGTCGTAAGGAGCGTTGTTGTGGACATCCACATAAGGCTCGTACTCCGATGCTAAAGACACAAGTTCTCCGTGCTCGCTCCACTGATAGTAATTCGGCGTGAAACCCTTCGAGTATAAATGATACGTGACATCCACTTCTGGATGATATTTTAAGTTGCGACATCTCACATACGGACACTTAATTTTGGTACCGTCCATGTACTGAGGGAACGCCTTGGCAAACTGCAGGAACTGGTGTACACCCTCTATGAATTCATCCCGCATACCGCACATGTCATCAAGATGACGGTTGTACATCCACGAACGATTCTGCAAATAGTAATTCAGCTCCATATCCATTTGAGGATAATTCTGTAAGATAGATACATGCACATTACAGTCATTGAATGAATGTTAAGGCAGTTTAGATATGGGTGCACAATTTAGATAGAGGTCAGTAGAGAGTGACAGTTTAGAGAAAATTAAGATTATTGGTGAGGTATAATTGTACTTATAGGAGTACACGACACCAACTGTCCAATATCGACCCTTTGGGTCTACAAGAGTTACTTCACTCAGTTTGTCAAGACAAGTAAAACTTTTTAAATTAATACCCAATATTGACCCTTTGGCCTATGCTTGAGCAGTATCCTAACTAATAAATTAATATCCTACTTTAACATCTACTAACTCTAATATTCCTTCTAACATAAACTAATATCCTAATCTTAACTAACCCTTTAACTGAAACTAATATCTAAACAATGCTAATCATGAACTAATACCCTAACCTGGAAGTCCACACTGCTCAAGCACGGGCCATAGTCCAAGTTATAAGGCAAAATGCAGGCAACTGCCTGTAGCTACAAGGCAAAACCAAATGTTGACGGTATATACCGTTAACATTTAAAAAGTTTACTTGTCTTGACAAACTGAGTGAAGTAACTCTTATAGTCCCAAAAGGTACTCTATACACTCTTACTTATGCTAGCCTTTTAAGGCAATCAGCATTATGTTAGATTTCCGAAAAAATCTATAACTCTGGTAGGCCCAAAAGGCTTGGCATAAGTAAATTTAATTTCTAGAGAATGGTTCAAAACACTGTACCAATCATACCTATATTTCTAAGATACTCTATACACTCTAGGTACTAGGACAGAACTAACTCTCTAACACTCTAATGACACTCACTCACATATACCCACTCTTACTTAGGAATACTAAGATCTGACACATACTAAGATCTGACACATACAGAAAAGAGAATAACAGGGAGTTTCTCTCCTCTAGACCCTCAATTTATAGGTACAGGCTAGAGCACTGTCAGCCATAGATGATGCTCTGATTTTCAAAAAATCATGCGTCGATGACACTTCAATTGAAAGCGATGAATCATGCACCTTGATTCATGTGACATGCGACTGTTAAGTCAAAATAGGTGCCTCAATTTTTGCGTCAATGCGCCAACATCGCTCAAACTTTCAAAAAGATTGTTTGTTCATGATCACATTGGTTTACCCCTTTTTTTGGTACTTCAACAACCTTATTTTTTGCTTAAAAACTTATACTGCATATATGAGGATGGAAAGGGAAGAGGGAGAGTAGGCCCCTTATAGAGAGCTTAGTCATGTTTTAAGGGGGTGGCTTATCGCATAAGTGTCCATGACATAAAGGTGCATGGGTGCTCACGCGGGTAAATATGTTTGTTTTCGCCCGCAGTAATAGAACAAGCACGCACGTGCGAGCATTTATAGATCTGGTGTACCCCTAGTGGTTGTGTTTCTCAAGAACATAAACGCGTATGCGGGTGGGTTTAGTACGGGTGTACGACTAACGGTACATAGGTATATGTGCTCAACCATGACTAAGAACAAGAGCAAACATGTGCATGCCCAAACAAAGATAACGTTTATGATTGATCATAAAAATGTCCTTGGATGCGCTAAAATTAATCGAGAATCGAATTAAAACCAATTTAGATTTTTTTTTTCTATTGAGTTAAAAACCAGAACTTACAAGTCTTAGTCTTGGGTTCTTAGCGACCATCTTGCTAGAGTTGTTACTTGGTTAAGAGGATGTTATTTTAATTATCTTATTTTTTGATGGGCTCATCTTTGGACTAATAGGTTATGTTCCCAAATGTTGATCCTCAAAATTATGCTAGGTATCGTAAAGTATACCAATTCTTAACGTTGTTATTATTATTATTATTATTATTATTATTATTATTATTATTATTATTTATATACCCACCGACACTCTAAACAGTTACTAACACTTCGAGCTGAAAACTACCCTAGTCGTGATTACCAAGTATGTTTTATTTTCTTGTAGTGGTGTGTGTGTGTGTCGTATGTGTCGTGCCTGTGTGTGTGCATGTCGTGTATGTCGTATCGTGTCGGTGTCAGCACGTCAGGAGGAGGGAGTTAGGGTTAGGGTTTACCTGCCTTGGTCGAAGTCGGGTCGGGGTCGTCGGGGCTGGAGCAGCGGTGGAGACGGGTTGGCGTCGGAGTCGGGTTGGCGTCGACGAGGAGAATCAACGGTGGAGGTGGGACGTCGGAGGAACGGGGGTCGCCACAGGGAAGGGGGTCACCGCGGGGAGGGGGTAGCTGGAGGGAGGGGTCGCCGGAGGGAGGGGTCCCCGGAGAGGAGAGATTAAGGGGGAGAGAAATTTGGGGAGCAGGAGATTGAAAAGTTTGGGCGAAAGAAAATAAAAGATCGATCGGGTTGAACCCTATATGAAACGTTTTTGCGACGTCCACAAAGGACGTCGCTAAACGTCGCTATTCAATAAAAAACTGGCGACGTCCCTAATGTGGAGTCGCAAAATGTCGCTGAGTTAAACAAAACAGTGACGTTCTGCGACTAGACCGCGACATCAGCTTTCCAAAGCATAATGTGTGACGCTAACGGTCGCTAAACGTCGCTGATAGTGACGTTCAGCGACGTTTTTATACAACGTCGCTAATTTCACAAATATTACCGACGTATATGACTTGCGTCGCTAAATTCGTCGCCAATATAACTTATTTTGGTAGTGGTAACAGAAGGATGACCAAGTTCAAAATCCAACGGGCACTCGGCGAATTCGGGCCGAACACTGGCCGAATTCTCCTGAGGTCTATTTTGAATTTTTAGGTATTTTATAAAATAGTTTTTGGTTTTGGCTTCTTGAAAACTTTAAGCAGTTAGGAGCTTTTATAAGAGTTGTTGTTTTTCAAAACATAGAATATTTTTTAAAATGTTTTGGGATAGCCTATTTGCCAGTACGATTCGGTGTACAAAGTATGCCTAGAATCAATAAATGTGAAAATTATATTGCATACAGAAATACAGACTCATACGACAAAAACGGCTTTGGTCTTGAACAGATAGGTAGCAGTTCTTTGGTAGTTGTCCAAATTGTCCAATTAATTCAAGTAGCCCTTATATCGAGACAGAGTTTGATCAATTACTAAAATCAGGTTCAACCATGACCAATGGGTCAACAATCTCTCCTATTTTGATAATTGACAAAGCTTGACCAATATATCATCCCAATCATCTGATTTTGAAAAGAATCAAAATAATGTACTGTATCCTAAAAAAATTCATGTATCCTGCAAAAAATGTTAGATCTTATTTCTCCCCCGTTGTAACTTAGCAAAATAATTACAAAGAGAAAAGCTCCCCCGCAATTCATGCATAAGAAACAAACGTTGAAGAAATACAATAAATATATAGAGATAAACATGTATTTCACAGGCAGTTTATATGTTGAAGCATAAGCTAAAAGAGATATTGATATATGTAAAAACGTGAAATGGGGATAGAGAATAGTACTAAGCTAAAATAAAAAGCATGCTAAGAAAAGCATAAAAGATGTTCAAAATACATCATTCCAGCAATACAGTCTCAGTGCTAATAGAAAAGTAAAGATAAATACTGTCTTGGAATGTCGGAGCATTTTCAAGTAAACATAGACAAAATAAAAGTCTAACTAGACAACATCTAGACAAAATGCATCACGTATAGATCAAAAGCCCTCAGAGTCATCATCATTATCAGGGCCAGCAGTACCACCATATCCATATGGACTAGCTCCAGAAGTGCCAGTTCCAGAAGGGTGTGGAGTAGCACCAGAACCACGGTACCAATCATATACGTTACCAGGCTGAAAGAAGGGACGAACCACCTCATCCTCATAGCGGTATCCCGATACAGCTAGATCTCGGGGAAGAGAACTGGCAGAATGACCAGTCAGAGAAAAACGTAGATCCGCAAAAGAATTGGCGAGAGCCTGAAATCGACTGGTATCACGGAACTCCCGTTCCCTAGATGTGTCAGTGATAAAAGCTCGCAAATCAAAGAGATACTGGTGGATACCCTCATAATTCATAGGATAGGTCTGAAGAGGTGGAGCAGGAGCAGTAGGAGGAACATGAGGGACGACTGTGCTGTAACGAGACAGCTGAAGATACTTGGGCTCAGATTCTAGAGCACAAATGGATAAGTCAATCTCAAAATACTAGATAATAGTTTTGGGGACAGAAAAATGAAAACCCTTACGAATGTGATAAAGGGCAGACAACTCAAGGGTGGTAACATCGTCTTTTGAAGTAGATTTAGGCAAGATGGTGGAATAGACGATGCGATGCAATTCATATTTGAATAAATTCATGTTGGCAGCTTTGAACTTAGTAGAACGAGCACGGTCAGGAGAATGAAGTTCGTTCATAAAACTGCTCAAAGTTGTGCCTGCGGGAAATTCAAATTCCATGATATCATCAAGATGAGCACCTTCGTTAGGGATACCAAAGATTTTCGTTAGGAGGACATCATTGAACTCTATACTAATTCCACCGATACGAGTTCTAACAGCAAAAGTTTTCAATATGAAATTGCAATAAAACAGTCTAATGGCATTAGTGGCGATAGGATATTGGTGGCTGACAGGTTGTGTAAACCTAATGCCTCAAAGAATGGACGGTGTTCAGGAAATACAGTCCATTTAATCGGGGCGACGGTACATATTTTGCGAACCGAAAAATCCGTGTACCATAATAAGGATTGATCATGAGTGTCAAAGAAAAACTCATTATATGCGCCGTCAGCCGATTGGACCGAGAAAAGAGTTAATCTGCCTGAGGATTCGAAGACGAAGTATTTTCCCTGGCTGCGGTCTTCTTCCTCTTGGAGGGATTGAAGTTCATAGGCATTGTGTCCAAAAAGATAAAATACTAAGAACTTGAAAGAGAGGCAAGGAGATGGTTATTATCACACCCCACTCACGTAGGAGCGATCGTCCTCGCTAAGGGGTAATACCACATGAGCCTAGATTGCGCTCACGCAAGACAGGTCCATAACGGTCGATTACAGGCTAAGCGACGGGGGTCGTCGCACAGAAGTCCCAAGCAGAAACATTGAATAGCAGCAGTAGAAATTTGAAGCAAAACACAAGTCTTGCAAAATACTCTTTTATTGATATTGAACAAGGGTTACAATGTGGGCAAGAGGCCAAATTTAAAGTCTCTCAAGCTCACTTTTCTGTTATTTTACAAGTCATTCTGCTCTCTCTCATTTCTTAATACAAGCTTCAAGCGACGAGTGGCAGATTCTTCAGAATGGCGATGTCCATACATTATGTCCCGTATAAGTTCTGACTCCACACGGCCGTACGCCTCGAAACGCCAAGGAACTCCGTGCCTCGATGCATCCAAGCGAGCTCAGTGCCATCGGGCTTCTACCTGTACCTGTACATGAAAACTGTGTGGGTGTCAGTACTCAAATGTACTGGTGTAGTGAGCTCCTCGCCCACCCATACAAAACCGACACGTTCATTTACTTTTTACAGCTTAATTCCCATTTTGATTGTCTTTCAAGTCTTGCCTTAGGATCAATTTTAAGACAGAGACACCTTGGCCTATACTTGGCAACGCAACGACAGGGTCGTGCTATATTCTATTCGTAGGTTCAATATATTCGAGGCAGTGCCTCGCCAAGTAGAAACTTATACAAACTCGATCGTACCAAGACTTTTACTTGTTTTTATGTGCCTCTAGACCATTCTCGTGCCAATGACGTCAAGGGGACGACTCGTGTTGGTCGTGCAAAATAGACTTGATCGTGCCTTAAGATCGAGGCCGTGCATCCCCAGGATCAACCAGACTTAAGGAACTTGCCTTCACGGCCCTTCCTGACTTAACTCGAGACGAATCGATGATGACGCCACATTCATGTCGAAGTACGTATCCTTGCTATAGCCAAATCTTAGGCTCCAGAATGATGTTGCAACCGTGCACCCTTAGCCTGCTCCGATTCAAGTTAGTGCTTGCTATAATTATACCTTGTGAACCTAACTCGAAACTTGCTAGTACTCGACGCAAACCAAAGGCATATACGCGGATAGTCGCTCTTATGTCGACACATCTATATGAGTGGTCACTAGCAATGTCAAGCTATACTGGATCTTTGCATACGGTAACCATTCGCGTGCGAGGTATAAGCTCCCACCGAATAAATCGCAGCCTATATTGTATCGGTTTACTTCAATCGAGTCATACCATCGATGAAGACCGTACAATATCTGCTCTTCCTCCTAGGCCGACACGAACCCGGTGCCCCAACGATCGTTCGAGGAATTCCCCTTGCGTGCAAGTTGTCCAATGACCATGCAAGACTCAACTCGATCTACCAAGTCCTTCCTTAATCATGACCATGCTTTCCAACTTTCTATCGAGACTCTCAAGTAGCAGAACCGATCTCGTGAACTTCCTTATGGAGACTCCCAAGTAGCGGGACCAATCTCGTGAACTTTCTTATCGAGACTCCCAAGTAGCGGGACCGATCTCGACGATAACCAGTCGTGTGAACTTCTATCTTTGAAATCCAGGATACGACTACTAAGTAGTCTTCCATCTTAACTTGAACATAATGTGTTCCTTTGTCGGTGGCATACTTATCCTTAAACCAGCCGTGGCTCGTACCTTAGACTGATTTGTTCTCTAGGTGACACTATCGCTCAAGTCATGTACTTTATATGACGAGCCTTGAGATCGTGGGTCTATGTGACTTGATAACCGCAGAAAGAGCGGGATAGTGCTAGAAATGGCTTCGATCGACCAGCATAACTTTTCCCAACTTAATTGTGCAATGACTTGACGAGCAAAGGCTGCGTCGAGCTTTGCCTCGAGGGAACGTGTCGTGCACGCGTTCGACTTGAACAACCAAGTTCTTTGGATTCCTAAACTTACGCCACAAGCCGTGCACTGCAACGTGCACTATAACTTAACCCGTGGGACGAGCAAGGCAATGCCAAGCCCTGGATGATGGGACCGTGCATACTTTATCAAGCATTTACGTGGGCGACGCCTATGACTTAGGCTAATTTCGGTATTGTGGCAACTTAGCAACTTAGACAAACTTCCTTCTTCCAAGCCACGGGATGAAGGACCGAGTGTCATTTTGAAAGCACGCTGAGCAGTCTTCTAAGCCGACCGTGGGACCTTTCCATATTCTAACTCAGTTTAACCTAAGTTGGGATTATTACCTTAGCTATGTGGATGCATCTCTTTTGTTATCAAGCCTACTTGTGCATTTAAAAATTTTCATTTTATTAGTGTGAAGGCCAAGTTGAGGCATGTCCACCGAAGCCACCCACCAGAGCGAGTCTTCGAGCAAGCCGTTTCGTGGCTAAGTCCGAATGCCATCGGCGTTTCGATTCCTCCGATTGACTGAGCGGGACGGGGTACTACATCATACACCACTCAGAAAAAGTTTTGTTCTCGAAACTAACTGAGTACTTACTCATCGACTTATCACTTTATTCAACATTCTATAACTCCCGCACACACTACGCCTATGCATTTCTTCAATCTGAGCCACGCTCGCACTACCATCAATCTTTCCTTTAAAACACTATTTCAAATTCCTCGACACTTTTCCATTCCTCAAATCTCACTTGAATTCAACGTATCACTTGGTTGGATCGTGCACATATTCCAGGTATCCTCGAAATATATGTATTTCAACCGAACCGTATGATAGAGAATTCATCATTCTCACTCGAGTCGCATCGTGTACATATTCAGGCATCCCTAAACTATATACATGTCAGCCGAGTCTCGTGAGGGGTATTTCCATGTTCTAGAATTATTCTATCCATCCATACCAATCCTCAAGATCAATCATTCCAATGCTAACTCTTGCAACATGGAACGTCCTACCTAACCCGCTAGGCCATTTCTCACTAGACTAACGACAATTGTCAGGATTGGAATCATAGTTCCCCAATAATAATGCCAACACTGACCCCAATCTTAGGGTCAAACCAAGTTGATAGTACGGGGTTTTCTACCCAAGCTCGCATCACTCAGATTTCTAAACATCGCAACACTTAGTCCAAGGGGTCCGAGTCATTCAGCAAAGCCATCCTATACTGAGTCATGTTCAACCATTTCCTCGACATATCAATATCGTTCATCCAACAAGCAACTTGCATAGTCTATCTTTTCAAATATATTCGATATAATCCGCCTATCTATTCCTTCCAAGTCAAGCACGCTAAGACACGACTTGTCGCTAAACCATAATTCTCATTTCATATTCCTTAAGTCATTTATCCCAATTCACGTAATCGATCACAAGGTCGTCTGACTTTAACAATATGTCATGCCCCAATCTCACGCGAGTCCGATTATCCACGATCGACATGAAATCACCATGCAACGCTCTCGCGGAATAATCGTTCTCATCAGAGCGTAACTCTTGTTTTGAGTCTAGACTAATTCATTCTCGATACGCAGATTGCATGTCCTCAATCCTCAAGTTTACTCAATCATCAATCATAATCCGATCAATCCTCGAATCCACCTTCGTCTCAAACCACAAGTCGAAGCAATCTAAATTACCACATCTTGATTTCCAGAGTTTGATCGTTCCCGCGACATGAATCACCATGTCCGTGCTCACGCAGAACAATCATTCCTAATTTCGACGTGACGCATGGGCGAGGCTGGAGTTATGCTCGTGCAAGACAAGAACGTCGATATTATGGTTATCGGTGTAACCATCAAGATACGATCATTTTCATCTAACATTTATTTCATCAAAATCCCAAACATAGCATCCATCGGAACAATAACATTTTGCACGACCGTCATGCCTCGAATCAGAGTACCTCCGAGTCATTGCATATCGATATTTGATACATCTCAATACCATCGAAGATATGCATACCTGAAGATCTTCATTTGCAACAAATTTTGAGTCGTGCGACTAATGCTATTGTCCGAACTGGATAATCTCCTCAATATTCAAGATCAATTTTGATCATTATTCCTCGAACTAGCTACATGTTCAATTCTCTAAACTAAATTCACGTATAATCATTCGACTATCTTAAGTCATCGAGCAACATATTTCCTCAAGTCGTACCGTTCTATGCTAGCTCAATCATCGAGCAACATCATCTATCTCAATTTCTTTGAGTCATTTTGTAACTTTCAAATTAATAATTTTCATGCACGCTATCATCTAATCGTGCTAACATTTTGCTTAAGATTTATATCGTTTTCCCCGATCGAGTCATCTGTTCGTACACCTTAACTTTTCTTTGATTCAATCTATCTTTTTTCTTATCACTTGCATTTTGTACTTGTAAAATTCAAATCTCGTGCGCGTTGTTTCTATAGTCTGTTCGAACCAACTCGTCATAAACTTCAAGATTACAACTTACTCAATCATACTCACTCTAAGGCTTTGCATACATGCGACGCTTGCTGATAGACTCATTGGGACCCCGCATCCTCAATCGACTAACATCCCCAAGGCTATCCCAAACACCACTTAGGGATGAATTCATTTGACATATCCTCGAAACAAGTTATGAATCACAACCGATTATTTTGAATTCCCGTTCGATCCATTCCTCAAAAATCCAAGCACGATTTGCCCACGTCGCATCGACGATAATATCGTTCGATAGCACTTCTATAGTCATCCCATATTCTGTGAATCGAGTCTAACTCATTCTTGTTCGACACAGTTTGTATCTCGTACACGACTTTGCTAAGGACGTCACGATTCTTGGTGTATATGCCCAGCCCGACTTAGCCGACCGTTCTTTACTTGAACTTTTGTTCAACCAAATTTCTTTCGTGCGATTTTGTAAAATATTTAGGCTTATTGTATGGACATGTCGTGGGACATTTGAGAGAGAGCGCATCAACGATATCAATTTGCGGAACCAACACTTCAAAGTTTGCGGAAACATCAGAGTTAAAGAATTCAATCGAAAGTCCAAGGAATTTGATAATATATTTTTTATTTATTTATTTGAATTGAATGGTGATTTTTAGAATTTTATAAATAATTATTTAGTTAATTATTACGGTAGATGACTTTAGCCATGGTTGAGTTTTGAAGTACCAGACGACTATGAATCATGGCACGGATAGTGTAGTGGCGTGCCTTGACTAGTGTATTAGCCATGCCAAGGAAGGCCCAGCCATAAGTGTGCCCTGACTAGGAAAATCAGGCTAAGTTGTGACATGACCCTATAAATAATCTAATTATTTAGCTAATATTATAATATTGACTTGTAGGAGACCCGGCTGCACCAATTTAGTCCGAACTGGACCCAAACCAAACCAGAGCCCGTGTAGGCATGTAGTGCGACCAAATACACCCATGTAGACATATTTTTAAGTAAATGCAATGCCTATTATTGGTTATTGTATTTTGTTATTATTATTATTATTATTATTATTATTATTATTATTATTATTATGTTGTTGTTGTTGTTGTTGTTGTTGTTGTTGTTGATACTTTGAAGGAATTTATTGTTGATGCTATAATTAATATAAATATATTTATTATCGATTACTTGTGTTCTCAGGAAAATATATTATCGAGTAGATAGATTTTATGTATAGACACTATCCATGAAAAACGTATTATTAGGAGTCATTGGTGTTACTGAACATTTACGCATATATAGATATATATATCTATTGATATACATAAGTAGATATAAATTATAGGCATATATATATTTAATTATATAAGCATATAAATACATTTAGAATTTATTAATGTATATACATATATACATGTTATATATAATATATATATATATATTTATATATATATATATATATATATTATATATATATATATATATATCTAATATTAATATATTTATTTATATTTATTTTTTTTATTTTTTATTTTTTATTTTTTATTTAATATATATATATATTATATATATTATATAATATATATATATATAAAAAAAAATATATATATAGATAAAATTTATATATATAAAATATATATATATTATATATATATAATAATTATATATATATATATGGAAAATTCTACAATACATCCACCCTTTTTGGATATCGATACATCCAAATCTGGATCGTTGGATGTTAATCCAACGGTTCAGATTAAATTCAGATGAAATAATGTAGGAGACATCATTTAATACTGTTTTTGACTTTTGACCTCTTGTTAACTTGTTATAGCAGGTCATTCTTTAATGCAATTTTTCAATGAACACCCTAAATTAACTCATATTTACTTTCTCTTTCGTCCATGTAATTTAATATTTTGTGCAACTACGTATATAAACAATA
>JANAVB010030058.1:0-121194 GCA_029216955.1 Iris pallida | reverse complement strand
GGAGCGGGGGCAGAGGGACGGTGGGAGAGCAGTGGTGGTGATGGTTGGTGTTGGTGTTGGTGAAGGAGGGATTAGGGTTTGGGTTGGGGAGAGAAAGACAAGGGTATTTTCGTCAAAAATTGTCGGTCAATGGGGTTTGACCGTCCGCTATGGGATTTCGTCAAAAGTGGGAGGATTCGTGCTTTATGGTAAAGCAGTAGGGTGCACATTGAATATGGGTAAAAAAAAATGGGGTGCAACTCAATTTCTCTTTACAATTGGTTGGAAAAATTAGGATTTAGGAACAATTGAGAAAAAATAGGATTTAGGACTAATTGAGAATGAGAAATGATGGAAAGTGCGTCAGTTTAAGGGGCAGAAATGTTATTTATTTTTTTCTCTAATGGGTGTAGTGGTATAAACTCACAGTTGAAAGTTATGGTAGCAATATGTTAAAACCTGAAAGTTGATAGTAATTTAATGCAAATTAGCCTTGCTATAGTAATAGGATCAAGTTTCATTTTCCTTTCCTTTCACTCACTTTCCACCAAAACAAACACAGCCTAAAGCACAGTACATATTACTTTGTGATCCAACCTTTGCATGTAAGGATTTTTTTTCCTTTTGCCAACAGTACACAAATATGTTTACATGTGTAAGGAATTTAAAATATCTATAGGTTAAGACCCAGTAGTCTGTTTGTTACTTTTCAGTTTTTCTGTACATTTTGATTTCTTAGTACACACACACAAACATGGTGCCTTTACCGTGTCGATGCCCAGTCTGGTACTGATAACTATGATTTATACATTTAGCTATAGTATCTTCACTGTTGAAACAGCTCTAGTTGATGCATAAAAGAGACAAAAACGGATTTTACATGTTTCAGTTCATTCTTTAGAACTCGAGTACGCTACTTCTCCTAGAATCAGATTAAGTTTGATCGCAAAATATTTCTTGCATAAGGCATAATACTGAGTTAATAAACAAACAACGAATATAAGAATTCACTTCATCAACAGGAGTTCAGATTTTCATTTTGTAAGCTGCAAGTTTCATGTTGAGTAAATCACAATCCAATTAAAAAGACTAACAATCAAATCATGCCAAAAAAATGCATCACCAAAGTTCAAAGAAGTTCTAGGAGCCTATAAAGAACTTGTGCAAGCTGAAAGAAGACAAAAGATATGATAGTGTACACCTTTTCAACAGGTTGCCCTGTCTTCTTCGCCAATTCCCCATACAAATAGTTTCTTATCCGGAGGAGCTCATTTGCTTCATTCTGAATATCATCAGCCTGTTGAAACAAATAAGATAAAAGACCATCATTGTAAATACTGCAAAGCATTTCTGCATTGCATATGAGATGGATAATATTTCCAAACCTGACCACGTGCTGCTCCAGCTGGTGACTGAAGCGCAATTCTACAAAGAGGCATAGCAACCCGGCTACCCTTCATAAGACATAAAAGAAGGGAAAATAAAATGTAAGTGTTCAAAAATCACTAAGGTACCGAATTGTCTGATAATGTAAAACAGACTTCAAGTAGTCAAACCTTCTCTCCAGCTGCAAGAAGAAATCCTGCCAAGTTATAGGCATAGCCTACACAATTTGTAGCAACTGGATTTTTCAAGCTTTGCATAGTATCATATATGGCCATGCTTGGAGTAAGCTGCAAATTGTGTATGTGTAATATAAGAAAAGATAGTTCAATGAGACATTTAGAACACTTGAATCCAAGTTGATGCACAAGAACCTTGTTTTTTTTTTCTTTCAGAAAGAACCTTTAAAATGTTCTAGAAATCTAATAGGAATTTAATAAAACACAAGCCATTTCCTATATAAGGCATTAGTATTGCTTAGCCAGACAATTGAGATACAGTCTACTATACTGCCAATTTATTTTCTGCATAGGTAACAATTTGAGTATAGATTGCTGAATAGAATAGAGGGAACCTCTAGAGATGTTAGTAATTATCAGTTCCCGCAACTAATCGTCGGTCACATAGCAGCTGCATGGTAAGAATGATAGTATATGTACATCCATTTGTTAGCACGTACGAAGATAATGGTCAGACATAAATTTATGAAAAAGGAGAAGTATGTGAAAATGCTCTTTGTATGATCTGCTTTGCTTGTGTGGTTCTTTATAAAATGGCTTGCTATGCTAAACGCGAGAAAATTAGACTTCCATAAAATTGATAGTCTCGCTTTATTCAACTTTTGGGTGGATTCCATCTCACTTTATTCATCTTTTGGGTGGATACCAGGTGCTAACTTTTGGGGATTTTTGTGACCTATCAGAAAGCTATGGCCTATTGGAAAGTTTTATTTTCTAACAGAGTTTAGAGAAGGAGTGACCATGGTCCCCAAAGACAAGGATAACAAACTTTCTTGTTGGGCCGTTCAACCAAGGAGACTTGTACGCCGTCCAAGAGAAGAGCAGTAGTCCATTTTCATGGCGCACCTGGTATGACCAGCATGGCAAAGGGGACCCCGCAATCTCCTAGGGCAAAAGTTCACTATATCGGTTCGGAATCAATTTTGGACCTTTCTTATGAGTATCAGTATCGACGGTTTCGACATTTTCAGCGATTCGGATCGGTTTGGAATTCTTGGTTTCGGAAAGCAAAAAAGATAACAAGAATTCATTTTAAAAACATATTTGATACATTTCGGAATAATCTTATGTAATATTTGTTGTTTTCGCTAATTTTGAATCAAACAATATTCAAGAATGATGCATTATCCATCCGACATAGTTGTTAATGGCACAAGGCACACGAAGGCGCAAAGGCTTCCTAGCGCCTCAGCCCAAGGCGCGTGCCTTTTGGAAATAAGGCGCACTTTTTTGCACAAAAAAAAATCATTTACTCTACATTATACATAACAAAATAATCAAAAAGAAATCATATATTCTACATTATACCAACAAAATCCCAAAGCTCAATAACAAAAAAAAAACTACTTTTCTGAGAATAAATGGAAAAAAAAAAGGCCCAAATGATCAAACAAAGAAAAGATCAAGTTTGTAGACAATAAGAACTCATCTACCACCTCCGTACCAATAACCCACATCCCAAAAACTAAAAAGAACAAAAAACAGAAATTATAAACAGCTGTAGAAAAACTAAAGTAAAAATATTCCATACTACTAACCTGGAGAAATCCAAAGCATAATCATCAAGCCAAGAATTAAGAAGAATGAACAAAAAGGGGCATAAAGAAAAGAACAAACAAAAGGAACTTACTTCAAGCAGACAACCCAATTGATTTCCGATCTAGAGCAGCAGCACACTCGAGGCCTTTTCTCCAACCCGAAGCCCCTTTCTTCGCCTTCGCCGCCTGTGTCGTCGAGGAACAACAAAAACTCGAGGCCTCCTCGAGTCTACTCTCACGTTTGTGCTCGTGGAGGAGCCGGAGAAGGGAAAAATTGAGGCGTAGAGGAACAGAGGAAAATGGAGGCGGAAACTCTCTCCTCTCTGTTATTTCAATTTATTAGGTTTAGTATTTGATTTGGGTCGGACTGTTAGCGGATAGGAACTAGGCACCCGACCTGATCCAAATTCATTAAGACCTCATAAGCTAAATGGTGCGCCTTTTCTGCGCCTTGCGCCTATAATCAATCGCTAAAGGTACACACCATATGAGCGCCTATCACAAACCGCATCGCCATAAGCGCTTGAGGCGCTAGATGTGCGTTGCGTCGCGCCTAGGCACGCCTTTCACAACTATGTCATCCACAAAAGATATCATTGTCTATTACTAGTTTTTATACAAAGTACGCACATAATAGATAGCAATATTAAGATGTATAAGGATGTTGGTGTCCGACACGATCAAATCATTGTTTCAACATTTTTTTTCATATTTCTCTTTCCCTTTAAATTTTTTTTTGAATTGACCGAAAAGTAAAGCCACAACTTGGGTATAGGCCGGTAACAGGATCGGACATGCCAAAAGCGATATGATACGGTCGATATGTATTGGTATTGGTCGATACTGTGAATTGCCTACGGCATGGGCTCCCACCAAGATTACTAGCAGGCCGGAAACTGACAAGAGGGAATCCATGTTCCCCCAAGACTTGGTTAGCAGTCCATTCCCTGAAAGCCGTTTGATCCTCCTTAGCTGAGTTCCCATGTATCAGAGACGACATGTTTCCCCTTGCTAGCCTAGAGAGGTTGCCCCATATTTGCAGAGGGGCTAAATCGTCTAAACTGCTTCCCAATAGACCTTGTTCTTACACAATTTTAAACTGCACACAAAAAACAGTATAATCACTAAACTATAAGAACCAACTCTTTTATAAATTCCTCTTGTTATTTTCCTAGTTTCATCTCCGCTTTTCAAATTAGCTCCTTTTGGAATTCAAGTGTTTTACTTTAATTATACATATAGATGCTTTCCCAGAAATATTATAATTCAATGTCTCACGAATTTGAACTATCTACTTCCTAACTTACTTTGATTAGAACCCCTGAAAGCTTTATCTTATACTTTAGGGACAGGTAAGGTGCATGCTAATTGGTTATCGTAAATGTCCTTGAGAGTTGAGAATCAAAATATTGTATGAATGTAACATGATCTTAAGGATCATCGAAGAGAGAATTCGTAGTTATGATAAGCAGGCAATAATAAGAAAGAATATTTTGAAAGAGATGAATTACTCACATCGCCACCTGGGCCATTGATGTATAAATGCAACTTTTTTGATGTTTCGATGCTGTCTAGGTACAACATTGTTGCCAACACTTGGTTACTAAATTCTTCATCTATGTGCTGGCCTATGAAGATGACACGTTCCCGATACTGCAATTAAATGGTGAGTTCAGTAACTTAATGAAGCATAGAAGTAAAATAATTTACAAGGTAAATAGCATGCACTTGGATAACCCATAAATCACTATAACCAAGACTACTTCTGAATAAGACCATAACCAAGACATGTCCAACTTCAAACGTGTATTTCCAGGATAAAAAAAAAATCCAATCTTACTAGAGCATTCCATAGGTCAACCCACTGCCAAGTTCCTTCACCAGGAGTTCTGTATGGAACTCTCGGGGTACCAATGGGCATCATTGAAATACGTGCACGCGTGGGTCTCTTGTTTGAACACCTAAAGCATAGGTTTGTGTTAGCAAAACGACATGCAGAATAATAATTTCAGTGTCTAAAAGACTTGAAAAGTTCTGTGTCACGATGTCAGTGCTTCATTTGCAATGCTTAAAAAGTATGACAAAATTATAGAATAGGTTGGATGGCAAATAAGACCCCTCATTATATCATTAACTAACTGGTTTAATGACTACAGCATCAGAAAAAATTGTCATGATGATATTTTTCAATTTGATAACAATGTCAAAAGTATATATTAAGCTTTCTTCGTACCTAAATATGCTTATCTTTATATGACATAAAGGTTTAATGGAAATAAAATATAAATAAATAAATAAGGTACATCAACAATTACTTTGTAGGAACAAATTAGATAGTCTTATGTGGAATGCAGGGATCAAAACACTGTATGCCAACATACATAGTATATCTACCTAGCACTACTACGCATCAACATGTGGATGGGAAGCACTTAATTTGTTTCCAATGATTAGGCAAGAAACAAGAGATCACAAAAACTCACACTAGTCCCATCTTCCATTCACTGCACAAGGCATCTGAATCAAGAGAAGCCTATCAAGAGCAGTAAAAGGTTAATTGGTTGGTACGAACCTACCTTATGTCAGTTTAAACATGGTGTAAGCATGTATAACTATCAATAGGTTAGCCTCTCCTAGGTTCCTTAGACTGGCAAGAACTTTTTATTTTATTTTTATTTTATTTTATCTTTTTTTAAAAACCAGCACGTGCGGGCTCAATTAAATCGTCTCCCCGCACACAATTTTAGCTGGTTGTCATATCATTTCGGACTCTTCGTGCGGATCTTGTCCTGCAATGGCTTTGTCATCATCGCCCCACACGCATACCCCGCGTACTCCGCACGCTCCAGAGCTCCACGAGACGGCCATGACGTCTTTCAACGCCCGCAACTCAACGCCTCGTTTCGCCAACGACGCAGAAGGCACTTCCGACGTCTTCACGACGTCTACGATAGCCGATGGCGCCCAGCCACCCGTTCCATGCGCACGACGTCTTCTCGACGCCCTTACGGTGCCGCACGAGGGCCGCGTGGTCGGCCGTCGTTTATACCCGTGGTAGAATGGTACCGGTCCTCGACCGTCCGCGCGGCGTCCTACCCATTGAGTTTTTATGCACGGACGCCCCATTCTGTCCCACGCCAGCTCAGAGAAGAAGGTAATGCCTTGTACATAGCATTAAATCATCTGTAAGATACAGATTGACCCAAAGAGCCAAATTGGTATACAAATCCTTGAATCATGTCTACAATGTACTATATATATAACCTGCACACCAGTGGGAGATAGTTTCCCAATTTGGATATCAAACAATTAAGAGCATATAATCAAAAAAGACCTAATTACTACCTACAAAAAGTAGTTATTATTCTGAAATTTTAGTTTATCGCGTCCAGATAATATGTCCAAACTCAGCTTCTAATACTAATGGTTTTCTCTCTACTATGCAATGAAATAACCATAAGAAACATAAAAATCGTATTTGCAACTTCAATTTAAGATCAACAAAATATATTTTAACAGTACATGTAGACAGAAAATAGGAGTATATGATACAAAGGCAATAACAATAACAAAGCCTTGATTCCAAAATTTTGGGGTCAATTGTTTGAATCATTTCTTCTGTTAAGCTTTGTTAAGGGCCATACTCTCTGCAACACTAACAAAAAACATATCTATATAAAACACCAATCCATGTTCGTTTAGGCCTACCTCTCCTAGGAGCTCCTTTAACTACTATTGTATCGCTTCTCTTGACCAGAGCATTCTCTTGACCAGAGCATCTATTGGCTTGTGTTGCGCATGTCCAAACCAACTATTGCGATTTTCTTTCATCTTTTCCTCAATTGGAGTCAGCTGTAACTTCCCACGAATATGCTCATCTCTTATCCTATATTTACTGTAGAGCCACCAATCCATCTTAGCACTCTCGTTTTTGCTACACTATTTTTTGGATATGATACAAAGGCAAGCTATTAAAGAATGAAAGATAAATATATGGCATTGTTAAAGGCATGGCATAAGAATTCTCAACAATCAATTATTGGGATGACTTACTGAACATAGTACGAGGAATTTTCCAATTCCCCACAACTCAATGTATGCACTTCTCTATCAAATTCAAATATAACACCAGGGGAACTTGCACCTCGCTTCAGCTGGGTGCGGCCTTGCTTTGTTGCGAAAACGTATGACCTTATAGGGGGTTCCAATAACATCATCGACCCTCCCATTTGCGGGTCAAGCAGTGCCTATGCTTCCTTATTTTGTTGCGAACAAGTTTGACCTATAACATAGCAAGACAAAACAGTTTTTGGGTCGGTGACCTCTATTTTTCTTCTAATTATAAGTCAGCCTTGGCTCAGGGCCTCAGGCGCGCGCCTAAGTGGCCTTTTGTCAGACATGTATTATTGGGCACGACTCAAACGCTCCAAAAGTACAGTAAGACACGTGCCAACATGTGTTCCGGTGTCCGTCCGTCTCCTAGTGACTGCGAAGCAAATAATTCTAATTATACACGACATACATACTTTGATCAAACATATGACGGAGGAAAGATGAATTACTTTGCTCACAAAAACAAGAAGAAAGAGAAACGATCCAACTCAAAAAAAAAAATAACTAACCTCAACGAGAGGCTCTGATGAACCCTATTGTGGAACGCGGAGCTAATATTGGGCTTTTCGGTACCAAAACAACCTGTTCGGCAAAATTCATTACAACACCAATCATCCTTTTAAGTGGAACTTTTTTTTTCTAGAAACAAATCTGAAGCAATTACCAGCAGGAGATCGGAGCTTTAGTCCAACAAATTGCATCGCCGAACAGCTGAAAGTCATAAAAACAACATATAGATATCATGCAAAATTGAGATATTTTGAAGTAGAGTCGAGATCTCCGTGTGAATAATTTCACCTCCGGGGAAGCGTGGGAGAACCGGTGGAATGAAGAGAGACCGACGTCATCTTCAGCGTCGGAATTAGGGTTAGGGTTATGATGAAATTTGAGACGGACCAAGGATAGGGGGCAGAGGAGGGCGGGTCAGGTTGCTCGGCCCTAGTATCTTATGAGATTTGCTTTTGTTTTCTTGTGAAACATATTTTTTTTAAATGCTAAATTATAATTTAATACCCTTAAGTAATTAAAAAAATTCAACTTGATAACATATATAGGTTATGAATTTAATGCCATCTACTATTAATAATTTTTATATTGATATCCTCATTCATCGTTAGATTTTTTTTTTCTATAAATAAAATAAAAATTATTTGGACTAAAATGCTCTCACCCCTTCCTTTAATCCCACTAGCACACATAACATCAGTCCCGATCCCCTACCTCCCCTCCCCCCCTCCCTCGCCCCCCTCCCACCTTCCGCGATGACGCCCTAGCCCTTACCAGCCGCTCCCCCACCCCACCCATCATGGCTCCTACCCCCCCCCCCTCCACCTCAGCCCCGCCCGGTTGTCGCTGCTGCGACCGCGCCCCCAACCCCGCCCACCGCTCCTCCACCCAACCCCTTCTGGCTCCCTCCCCCTACCCCGCTGTTGTTGTTGTCGCGCTCGCACGCTGCCACTACTGCTGCTCCGTGCGCTGTTGCGTCGTCGTTGTTGCTGCTATGTTGTTGTCGTTGCACCAACATTGTCGGAGAAGGAGGGGACTGTCGGAGAAAGGGGGGATAGGGGGTATTTTGTCATTTTCCATCTTAGGTTAACATCAACATGAAGAGAATTGGGGGAGGGTATATATTGAGTATCTATCGAAGTTCAGGGTGTCAAGTTAAAAAACTTGAATAGTTGAGGGTATCAAGTTGTAATTTAGCAAAAAAAAGACAAAAAAATCTTTGATATTATTATAAAAATAGATAAAATTTTAAATTATATCGAAATAATTTTAATATTTTTAAATTGAAACTTGTTATAAGGATAAACAAAAATTTAGGAGTTCATTTCTATTGGTTCACATGTGCATGGCTCATGTAGGGATCATATATCCTTTACCCTTGTTATAAATATGTTCAATATATGTTTAGATAATATATTAGTTTAATATTATTTGAATATTGAATATTTTAATTTGGATTTGTTGTATATATGTTTATAGGATTTAGATATATACATAATTAGAAGAATTTTGGAATTTTTTAAAGTGAGATATGTCAGAAGGATTTTTTAAAAATTTTAATTAGTGAGGATATACATACGGACTTAGATGGCTCATTTTGAGTCGTTTCAAACATCTTTATAATAATAAAGATATAATTTAAAAAAAGGTTAGACTTCATCTTTCAAAGTCTTTTTTCTTCCACAAATGTCCTTATTTGTGTTTACTAATTAAAAAATTTCATTAAATTTAGGTAGTTCGGAAATTGTGTGTAAAAATAAGGAGAACTCTTATTTGCTCGCCCCAACTAAGTAAAAACTTAAGGAATTTTGCTCTTCTAAGTAAAAAAATTAAAAGACATTATTTTGCAATGCATGTATATACTAGTAACTTTTAACATCAAATATTTAAATTTCTTGAGGGACTGGTTGGTTGTTTGTAATCTACTTAGAAAAGCCAAAGAATCAACGGAATTAGATGGGTCATAGAAAGTCCTTGTTCCCTGGTATTTGTTTAGAAGAAAATTAAACATGGAACCTACAGAACTCAAGAATGGGATCCACATTTTACTCTCTCAACGCTTACTTCTCCAAGTTCCATCAATTTGGATTAGAACATAGCCAATAAACATTTAGAATTTGATGTATATGTGATGTGGCATGGGGACAAGTTTATAGGGGCTAAGTTTCTTATTTTCCAAGTTTCCTAGGCTCTTTGAACCAATAGAGATAACTTGGAGAAGAACTTCAAAATCCTTCAAGCTCTTACTAAGTTCTATGAACTAAATAGTCCATAAACAAATAAGAATACAAAATACCTACAAACCACTTTTTTTACTCAGCTTTTTTTTTCTTAAACTTCACTTCTAAGTTCAAGAATCTCTTTTTTAAGGAATATAACAAATATTGAAAAGATGAGCAAGGATATGTTGTAGTGTACCGTCCTGCTCAGTTCAACCGGAGGAATCAAAATGCAACAACATTTGGAATTAGTCATGTAATGGCTTATTCGAAGTCCCGCTCAGTCGAGGCAACTCCTCGTTCAGGTGGGTGGCTTCGGTGAACTTGCCTCGACTTGACCTTCAGACTAATAAATGGATGTTTTCATTGTACTGAATATGTTTGATAATAAAAGAGGTGAATCCACATAGCTAAGGAAATAATTCCATTGTGTCGAAGTTTTTTAGAACTTGGAAGTGTTAGCTTGTTGCCTAGATATCATTCCACGATAGTTTTTAAAGTGGCACTCGGTCTTTCGACCACACACATTGAGTTAAGTAAAGTAATGTCACGGGACTATCGACTTGTTGTCATAGCAGGCACTATCCCACCACTACAACAAATATGACATACAATAGCAGTTTATCTATAGCGTTCAAACCTCCCTGCTATAGAATGTCATCATCAATAGCGTGCATTAGTCTGTGCTATTAAAAGGTCATACAATAGCAGTTTAGCTATAGCGTTTATGCCTCCCTGCTATTATAATACCATCATCCATAGCGTTTATTGGACATGCTATTAAAAGTACATACAATAGCAGTTTATATATAGCGGTTATGCCTCCCGCTATTAGAAGTGTCGTTACAATAGCGTTCATTATGCAGTGCTGTTAAAGGTATAGTTTTTTTTTTCTGAATAAGAGATCCGGTTCATTTGAAAAGAATTTGAAGTCCTACTTTTGATATTTTTGACATATAACAATGTATAAATTCATTATGCAGTTAGGAAAAATGTATATATTTGAAAGCAACATATATATATATATATATATATATATATATATATATATATATATATATATATTTTGAAGTCCTACTTTTGATATATTAATTTTGACATATAACAAAAAAGTGTAGAAACTTATAATTTCTTTAATATAATTAAAATATGTTCTATTTATTCGGTTTAACCGAATAAATTGATCAAATAACCGAATAGTTTATAATTGGTTCGGTAATTCGTTTTTGGTTTTGGTTAATTTTGGTTCAATTTCGGTTTTGGAGTTTTTGAATTTCGGTTTATTTGGTGTTGACTATTTCGTTTCGGTTGAAACCACGAATAAACAGAAGGCACCCCTACATAGGTATCCCAGTTCGATTAGAGTAGCATCATATTGTATATATTTTACATGATTAAAAAAATAATATAACATATTTTGGATGCTATATAAGTTACAACGTCGTAATGGGATTAAATCGCTATCGTAAAAAAAAATTCGTGCGAAGGAGCTGCAGAATACTCTTCAACTAATCCCACTAACCTTTCAGAAATTTTATCTAAAATTCCTCTCCCCTGGTAAACCGAATAAGAAAATTTAGTAATATATATACGAAATATATCTTTGTATATTTATTTAATATATATTGCAAAAAAATTATAAATAAACTAAAAATTGGTTATAAACCAAATAAACTAAAAATCAAACAGATTATATTCCATTCGGTTTGGTTCGGTACAGGATATTTCGGCTGGTTTCAATTTTTGTTATTCGATTTTCGGTCGAATTTGGTATTTGGTAATTCGATTCGGTTAACCTAGTTAATCGAATGCTCACAATTGAACTATCTACTGTTCCAATCATATGGGAGAATAAGCAACACAGTTTTATAAAATATATTTTATATTAAAATAATAAGTTATAGTATGCTGTGACTGCTATAGGAGCGATTCAGTTTTGCTACATAAAATTATAGCGTTCTCCATAGCGGGCGATCTCGTCCGTTAGATGTTTCGCAATTAAATCGGAACTGTCCAGAGCAAAACGCTATGTTTTATGTTTGAAAAAATATTATTGTATTCTCCTAACTGGAAAACCCCTTCAACTCCTATAATCTTGGCGCTGGGCGCGTAACTAAAAAAACCCTTCAACTCCTCCTCACAACTCCTCCTCACGAAAACCCTCGCTCTCTTCCTCACAACTCCTCTCACGAAAACCCTCTCTTCCTCATCTTCTTCTCTCGGTCGTGAAACTCTCTTCCGGCAACGCGCTTCCTCAGGTAACCCTCTTCCCCTCACGAAACCCTCATCTTCTTCTCTCTGTCTCTCTCTCCCCTCACGAAAACTACCCTAAAAATTGACCGACTGTCATTTTGCAATTTTTTTTCCGTCAATAAAGTATCTATCAGTGACGGTGTATATGTGCCTCCTCGATTTGTCAAAAATTAGTGTTCGGCTTTGGATGGATTATTTGGGATTTTCGTGAGGGGTTTTATTGGATCGATTTGTTGGATCGGCTTTGGAAGGATTATTTGGGGTTTGGATGGATTATTTGGGGTATATGTGCCTCCTCGATTTCGTGGATCAATTTGTCGAAATTAGGGTTCGCTTTGGATAGAAATTCTGTTTCTATGTATACACTACAACAGAAATACCATTTAATGACGGCTAAAAACCGTCATTAATGATGAACCATGACGGTTTTTTTCTTCAGCCAAGCGTTATGAAATCGGGTGTTATAAATATTTTTCAAAGCGTTATAGATAAATTGACCGAAAACGTCATTAATAGTATGAATTTCTACTACGTTCTATTTTCAAACCGTTATAGATAGTTATGTAAAAACGTTATGAATAATTTAGTATGGTTGGGGTCAGGACAATTTGAAAGCGTTATGATTGGTCATTTGTATAACATTTATAACGCTCTATACTGCATGTTATACATTCCAAATCCTGCTCAATTCAATTCGAAAACCACTTAATTTGAACCATATTCACAACAAAACATTGAAATGTAACAGTAATCTCCATTTCATTGTCTCAAAATAGAACCACATTCCATTGTCTCAAAATAGGGTACATTCCATTGTCTTAAAATAGAGTACACTTTAGCTATCATTCCACATTTCCAGGCCATATATATATACATCTTCACAAAAATCTATAGATCAGTATCCAATATAGCTAGTACACTTTACATCAAAACTATCCACACATCCCACACCATAACATACAACTTCACATAAAGACCTGTGTCCACAGCACATGTACCCTGCAAAAGATAAAACAAGATTAATAAATGTGATATAATGATATAAGTCATGATTAAAAACACACATTTATAAGATCACAATTCAACATATGGTGTGGAAACTGTTGTGTGGAGTTTCTGTCAGATTCATCTTGTGTATATATAATGTAACTATCAAAAAGATGTTGGCTTATAAGGCCTGAGGCTATTGCCTGCAGGTAGGGCAAGTGGCAGTAGGCTACATTAGCAGCAGGGCACTCATTCCCCCCCCCTTTTCCAGCTTGACCTGCTGTAGGCAAGTGGCAGCAGGCCACAGGCCAAAGCAGTAGGCTACATTTCCAGTTCAAAAATGTTTTATATAAGAAATTCCAGGTAGGCTACATTTCTAACTGACTGAAGAAAGGAATCCAAGCTCACAGATAAAACTGAAGGTGAAACAACCAAAATGTTAACATGGATATCCTGAGAACAAGTCTCAGGTATACCAGACAGAGAATTATTCATATGCAACCATACATCAAAAACCAAACCAAATCAATATGAGAATGTACAAGTGAAACCAAACCCAAATCAATATAGGTGAACTTAATACAAAACAATAATCCTGAGATACAAGTAAAACCAATTATTCAAGGTTCACAATAAAAACTGAACTTATGCTCAGTTTAAAACCTGAGAACATGGATATCCTGAGAACAAGTCTCAGGTATACCAGACAGAGAATTATTCATATACAACCATACATCAAAAACCCAAACCAAATCAATATGAGAATGTACAAGTGAAACCAAACCCAAATCAATATAGGTGAACTTAATACAAAACCAATAATCCTGAGATACAAGTAAAACCAATTGTTCAAGGTTCACAATGTAAAACTGAACTTATGCTCAGTTTAAAACCTGAGTTCAACTTGAAATCCAATTTCAAAACTCCCAAAATGGAGAACCAATTTAACATAATAAAAGCTGAGAATTACTCTCATGTATGAAATATAAAACCCATATCTGAACATCAAACTGATTTGGGAAAAATGACAGCTCACATTAGTGATGGTGTATCATGTGAGTGTCGATGAATTAAATGGGAAATCAGTGAACTAATTCTCAGGTTATGTTGTACTTGAATCCAAAATCAGGTTTTATATGAGATGAATTCTGGAATCAACCATTATATGAATCATCTACATAACTACAAAAGAGGGTCAATAACCTAAAAAAAAAGTTGGTCAACGCTCACATCCAACATGACCGATATCATTTAATCTAAAGATGTACAGTCAAACAATTGCATATATTGATGTCAAAGATCCATCCCACCCTCAATGCATGAGCAACGTGCACACTGTAAAAATAAATTGTATTGCCTGGAGTATTTTAATCTAAAAAGAACATGACTTGATTTAAAGACAATATGACATGGCACATACACAGACACGGTACCGATTTCTGCGTGACCTGGAGTAATTTCGAGTGTAAAAATGCCGTGTTCAACATGTGTCATACACGACGTTACAGGGACATTGATCTCTTTCTTGTCCATGATTTCTAGAAAATAGGCAATTGAAAAGAACATGTCTCCATGAACCAAACAAACCTTGCTACCCGAACGTGTCTCCATGAAGTTGAACTTGTAAGTATTCGTCCTAAAGCAATAGAATTAACACCCTTCCACACTGCAAGAACCAACAAAGAAAGAAACAAGAAGATGAACCAATGCGCGGACGAAGAAAATGCATCACAAATTAGTAAAAAAAGAAAATTCTTTCAAAGATTTCCAAACATGCATTCAAAGATATTTCAGCCATCTTTCGAAAACTAGGAAATAGAAACTAGGTCAAAATTAGGGCATTTTACTAAAATCAAGTCGAGGCATTAGGGCATTTTACTAAAATCAAATCGAGGCAGAAATTAGGGCACAAAATAAGAAAAAAATAGGACAAACCTTGGGGAGTTGATCGGGCTGAGGGGAGTTGGGGCGCGGCGAGAGGGAACGGGCTAAGGGGAGTTGATCGGGAGCGCCGGAGCGGGCTGAGAGGAGTTCGGGAGCGCCAGAGAGGGCGGAAGGGAGTTGGGGAGTGGCGGGAGAGAGAGAGAAGGAGAAAGAGTAAGTGCGGGAGAAGGGGGCTTTTCGACTTAAGTGCGGGAGTAAGTGCGGGAGAGTCGAGATTTCGACTTAAAATTTGTGTTTTTTCCATAACGCTCGTACCACTTAGAGCATTCAATAACGCTTTTATATATAACCGTCATAGATTACAGTCTGACTGAAATTTGATGACGCTTCTTTATCAGTCGTCATTAAAACCCCATATCAAGCGTCATTAAAGGGTATTTTTGTTGTAGTGATAACTCCTTCAACTGAATTTTTGTGTATGGCGTTTTGTTGTGTTTGATGTTATTGGTTTGTTTCAGGAACCCTAATTATTTTGTGGCCTTTTTTGGCGATTCTATGTACAACTCCTTCAACTGAATTTCTGAATTTCTGTGGTGTTTCTTTAGGGCCACGTACAAATTATTTTTGGTGTTATCAAGCTCGATATAAGCAAGTTGTGGGTGTCAACATGATGAAAAAAGATTGGGTTCATCTTAACAAGTATTGAAATTCTTTTCACTATACTAATGTGTTCACTTAATTAAATCCATCTTTATGTCTTATTTATGTTAAAATTATTTTGTTTTTTTTAGGAATACGACATTGTATAAGAAATATGTCCGTCAGTTTGTGGATTTTGCCAAGTCAAATGCAAAGAATCCAGACTTTATGTTATGTCCCTACATTGATTGTAAGAATTTGTGTCATGGTAATGAAGATATGATTTTACTTCATTTGCTAAGACGTGGGATGGATATGTCTTATACAAATTGGATTTGGCATGGAAAGGAATTTCAAATTTGGAACAGACAGAGGATACTAATATAATTGAAGATGCATATGTTCAAAATGAACCCAATGCTGAACCTATTGAAGAAGAAAGGGATGATGGATTAACAACCTTATTGAAGGATGCAAATAATCATTATACCCAAGTTGCAAAAAGTATACTAGGTTATCGGCAACCGTTATTTTATACAAGCACAAGTCTATGTATGGAATTTCTAATAAATGTTTTAGTCATCTTTTGAAATATTGCATGATATTTTACCTGATGGAAATACAATTCCAGAATCCTCACGTGACGCTGAATCGTTGCTTAAGACATTTGAGCTTGATTGTGAGAAGATAGATGCATGTCCCAATGACTGTTGTCTATACAGAAAAGAATTAAAAATGAGGAAAAATGTAAAAAATGTGGATTGGAACGGTGGAAGAAAGATAAGACTGGCAAAATTCAAGAAGGAGTTCCAGCAAAAGTACTAAGGTACTTTCCGATAATTCCAAGGTTCAGAAGAATGTTTCAGTCACCTGAATCGGCTGAAAACTTAAGGTGGCATATAATCACAAAAGTGACGATGGCATCATGAGACATCCTGTGGACTCCTTATCATGGAAGAAAATTGATATGAAGTGGCCCTCTTTCGCAGAAGAGCCACGCAACCTTAGACTTGGCCTTGCTGCAGACGGGTTTAATCCTTTCGACGATCTTAGCTCTTCATATAGTTGTTGGCCAGTGATGCTCACGACATACAATCTCCCACCATGGCTATGCATGCGAAAAGAAAATATAATGTTGACACTACTAATTCCTGGATCGAAGCAACCTGGAAATGATATAGATGTTTATTTACAGCCACTAATAGATGATTTGCTAGAGCTATGGAACAATGGAGTGCATGCTTATGATGCATTTAGTAAATCTTTTTTCAACTTGAAAGCAATTTTGATGTGGACAATAAATGATTTTCCAGCTTATGGTAACCTAGCTGGATGTACTACCAAAAAAAAGTTGGATGTCCCATATGTGGAGTGAATACATGTTCAAAATGGTTAAAATATAGTAGAAAAACCGTCTACATGGGACACAGACGTTTTCTTCCAGCCAAGCATCCATTTAGGTTGAAAAAAGTTGGTTTGATGGTAAGCAAGAACATAGGAACCACCTAGATTAATGACTGGATCAAAAATTTTAGAAGGACTAAAAAATATGACAAATGATTTTGGAAAGGAAAAGACAATGGCAAAAGAAAGAGGCAATCTTCAGAGATGTGGAAGAAGAAGTCAATATTTTTTTCACTGTCGTATTGGGAGGTAATATCATATTATTTTCATATGTGTTTTGTAAATTGTTTCCAATTGACCTTTCTATTCTTTTTTTTGGGTTTTGTAGTCTCATTTTGTGCCATAATTTGGATCTAATGCACATAGAAAAGAACTGGTGTGATAGCGTGGTTGGTATATTGCTAAATGCAAAGGAAAATCGAAGGATGGCATAGAATCACGTAAGGATTTGGAAGAAATGGGCATTCAACAAGTTTTGCATCCAGAATTAAGAAATAAAAGATTTTTTCTTCCAGGGACCGCACACCCTTTCAAAGAAAAAAAGGAAATTTTTTGCAAGAGATTATAACTTGAAGTTGCCCGATGGTTACTCTTCAAACATTGGAAACTGTATATCAGTAGAAGAATGCAAAATAACAGGACTCAAGTCGCATGATTGTCACGTGTTAATGCAACAGTTGTTGCCTGTGGCATTGAGAGGTCTTTTTCCAAAAGGACCAAGGATTGCAATATTTCGAATTTGTGCATTTTTTAATGTCTTGTGCCAAAGAGCCATCGATAGAGAACAAATAGAGAAATTAGAGGAAGAAATTGTTGAGATATTATGCTTGTTTGAAAGGTATTTTCCTCCTCAATTTTTCGATATCGTGATTCATTTACCAATCTACTTGTTGACATATTATGTTTGGTTGAAAGTATTTTTCCTCCTTCATTTTTCGATATCATGATTCATTTGCCAATCCATCTGGGACGTGAAGCTAAATTAGGTGGCCCAGTCCATTATCGTTGGATGTATCCGTTTGAAAGGTGATCATTTGTTTTCTTTCTATTGATTTTCATTCATTCGTTTGCTTACTTTAAATAATTTTTTTTCTCGTAGATACATAAAGATCCTTAAAGGATACGTTAGAAATCGTGCACGTCCTGAAGGTTGTATAGTAAAATGTTATCTTGCTGATGAGAGCATGAGATTTGTTAGTGGATACATGAAACAAGTTGCTGAGATGGATCATCGTCCAAATAGAAATGAAGATATTGAAAATGATGCGATTTTCGATGGCCGTCCAATTTCAAAAGAACAATATGATATTGGATAAACAACAGCTACAAAGTGCTCACCGTTATGTATTGTTCAATATGGATGAAGTCGAACCTTATCTAGAGTAAGTTATAAGAAAACATACTAACTCCAACGTATCTTGCCAATATCTAATTAATATCATGTAAAATTGTTTTCCCTATTAGGATGCACTTGAAGGAATTGAAACTTTCGGATAGACGACTTGTTCAAAATGAAAATTTACTTCAAGATCGTCATTCGAAGGAATGACGTCATCTTGGTTAAAAAAGAAGGTCCCAATTTCTTTTTTTTAGTATCTTTAGCACATTATTTTCCAAACAATGTATGTCCTTACCTTTTGTTTTGATTTTGAACAGATTGAGGGACAATCCTGTGGAAACATATCCGACATGTTAAGAGGGCTTGCACATGGCCCTTCAAAACATGTTGTGTCTTATTCAGGATTTGTTATCAATGGTAACCGCTACCATACAAAGGCTGCTGAGAACTCTAGGCAGAACAGTGGTGTCTCACTTGAGGCAACAACCATTTGTAGATCTAGCTCGAAGGATAGGAACCAAGTCACCGATACAGTTGCCTACTATGGAGTACTTAAGAATATATTTTGCTTGGATTATCATACCTTTTACATTCCTATTTTTGATTGTGATTGGGCTAGCACAACAAATGGTGTCAAAATAGAAGATGGGTTTACCTTGGTTAACCTTCACCAAGAAAAACACCGCTTTGAAAGAGACTCGTTATTCTAGCATCACAGGCACCCCAAGTATTTTACTCTAAGGACACTGCTTCATCTAACTGGCATGTTGTGTTAAAGGCACCAGCAAGAGGTTTTCAAGATATGGATATGGACGTTGATCAAAATGTCTTTACACCATCATTAGCACCAGTGGATGTATCAAACTAGATAAGAATGTTGAGGATGGTAGTGATAGTTATCTTAGAAAGGATTGTGAGGGCATTTATGTTTAAGAGGTCTTTTTCCTCTATATTTAATCTTATGAAACACTCTATATTTAATCTTATGAAACACTCTATATGGTTTAATTGGTCTCTATGTTTCATTAGTTTTTATTATTGGTATAGAAGCTTGTTTGAAAATAACTAGTTTTTTTTAATGTTTTCACAATTGTCCTTGTATTTGTTATATGCAGGTTGATATATATATATATATATATATATATATATATATATATATATATATATATATATATATATATATATATATAGCTTAATGTGACTTGTGAAATACTTTTAAGGCCCTCAGAAGCTTAATGTCTGTAACTTATGGTTCATTTGCAATAATCGATTATATAAGCTTTTCATTGTCAGTGGTTGTGACAGTGTGAGATGTTAGGAGTCGGGATGGGCTCTGTTACGGGCAGCAGGGGATGGCACTTTGGCCATCTTGGTCATTAGATTTGGGTATGTATCAACATGTATCAGAGCACAGGCAGTGACTTTGGCCATCTTGGTCATTAGATTTCGGTATGTATCAACATGTATCAGGGGATGGCCATCTTGGCCATCTATGCAGCAGTAGGAGCACAGGCAGTGACTTGGCCACTTGGCTCTGTTGCCCTGCTGTTAGCAGTTGGTCAGATTGCCCTTAGCCATTTCTTTGTGAGTTTATGTGTTAGTTAGGATCCTAGAGTATCCCTAGAGATTAGTGACTTAAATGGGGTCTTTGTTAGCCTATGTTAGAGGGATGGGGTTTGTTAGTATCATGAGTAACCTATATAGGTTTTAGTTTCATAAATTAGAATTTTGGTATCAGAAATGTGTTCAGTTAGGATGAGTTAGTGTCTTGGTTAGATATTAGTTAGATATCCTAGTAGTGAGTTTAGGATATCCTGTTATATCTATAGGCTAGGTTGTAACATATTGTGTTGTGGCAGGGTTATGTTTGGCTTGCATTTAGGTGGTTCTTGCTTGCATTGCTGGTCATTTGCAGGCTACAGCAGTAGGGCAGCTGCATATGCAGAGCATGCATCAGGCAGTACATGCCTTGCCTTGCCCTGCCTTGGCTTTGTATTTTCTTAGCAGACAGTCTATGATACTCTATGATACTCTACTTGTCCATGCAGCAGACAATCTATGATACTCTACTTGTCATGATTGATTTTTTTTAATATTTGCTTATTTTCTAATCATCATCAGCGAGTAATTCTTGATCGTAGCTACCCTATCTTGCAATGACACCAAGGAAAAGGAGAAATGATGGTGAAGCTGAGGTAAATAACCTTCAACATATATTTGAAATTACGCTTACATAAATCTTATTTATTTCTTACTGTTTTAATATGTTGCATATTTGTAGTCTTCAAAACGCGCAAAAAAGCGAGCAAAGAAGCAAAAACTAGGCGTCGAGGCTGCTCTTGTGAACAATCAAAATGCTGGTTTCTATATAAGTGAGCAAGAAGGTTCGAATGCGGTAAGGATCAAGCACATATTTTCACAGATTTTTTGCAATGTTGTGGGAATGTTGTTCTCAAAACTGTGTTATGAGAACAAGCATAAATATCAACTGTTGCAAAACAAGTTACTATTTTCTATAACAATGCTTACATATTTTTCTAATGCATAAATGTCAACTGTGTTCTTGTGGAGTGCAAATCAAGCGAGTAAATCTACAAAGAAGCACAAGAAGGTAAAGAAGCACAAGAAGCAAAAGAAATGCAAGGAAAAATGTTCCAATGAAGAACAAGTCGAAGAAGCATCAAATGAGGGACAAGAACCAGAAGATTCAAATGACGTAGAAGAACCACAAGCTTCAAATGAAGGCAAAACAGAGAGAACAACAAGGACTAGGGGACCCACTAGGTGTAGTACTTTGCCTGTTGAAAGTGGCAATAGGCTTGAGGTACAGTTAAATGAAAATGGTCAACCAATTGGAAGGAACTCGAAACATCTTTCAACTTATGTCGGATGTTTGACACGTGAAATGGTACCAATAACGTTCAATGATTGGAGACATATACCTTCTGAGAGCAAGGACTTCAATTGGAAAGCTGTTACAGTAAGATGAAAGTTTACATTCTTTTTTAAATGTAGTTTATATCTACTATCTTCCTAATAATTACTTATGACTATTTTGCACTTGTAGCAAAAATTTACATTCAAAGAGCGCGATGAGGAGGCAAAAATGTATGTCCTCCAACAAATGGGAAGACTTGCTAGGGCCAACAAATCAAAATTGGGAAAATATTTGAAGAGAAAGCCGAATGACGTAGACCCGGCAGATTGGGAACTATTCGTTAAGAAAAGATCATCAAAACAATTTAAGGTATGTTGAACTCAATTTTTTGAAGCTTCAATGTCTAACATTTAAGGTATTATCTAATAATATGCATGTGTTGTACGTAGGAGAGGTCTACAATGTTTAAACAAATGAGAGGAAACAAACAATGCCGTACCTTGGAAGTAGAAAGGCTTTGCTCGCATTGCCGATGAAATATTGGTAAGTATAAAGTATTTTTTTTTCATTCGTATTTATAACTCTCTACTTATCAATGCCAATTTTACCTAATACAATGCATAGAAGGGAGGGACCATGTCCTATCGATAAGGTTAGGCTTCGTGCTTTGATCCGGGGATATACTACTGGGGAAGGTGTAGCTAAGCACTCAAAGGACAACGAGCTCATTGTATGTACACAATTACCTTCTTATGGATAGTATGTTTTTTTTCTTCTTGTACGGACAGTCAAGCGTTGTCCAACGGAGACTAATTCTAGTTTTCTTCATCGTAATTTCAGCAAAAAGCCAAGAAAATCCTTCTTGCACCACCTTCAGAGGGATCCCAACAATTAGATGAAGGTGATGCACTTTCACAAGTAGTACGACAATCTAAAAAACGGGGTAGGATTAGAGGAGCCGGAGCCGGAGCCGGAGCAAATAAATCTAAATTAGTTGCTCAAAAGAGGCATTCTCAAACAGTAGTTCGTCTGGAAAATAAAATTGAATCGATGCAGGACGAAATCGACTCAATGTCAAAGTTAGTTAAAGAACAAGCAAAGTTGATAGAGACTTTGATGAAAAATAAGGTAAGTGTGTAGGAATTCTAGATTGACTCTTGTTTTATTTTACTTTGATATTTTTTTATACATTACCTATGATGCTTGCCTTGTTTAGGAATGCGATCAACAAAAAGCTGATGATGTTGACGTGAGCGTAGAGGAGAGAAATTCCCAAAGAAAGTTGACTCAATGCAAGGACAAATCAACTCCATATCAAAGTTACTTGAACAACAAAATCAACTAATTGGTACATTAATGAAAAGTCAGGTAAGTCATCAAGAATGACCACTTGTAACAAATCTATATTTTTCTTTTTGGTAGTTACATGTAACTATTTTCCTCATTAAGATCAAAACAATATGAGCAAAGCGAAGAACGACGAGAACACTAAAGAGGAGGAGGAGAACAATGAGGGCAACAGTGATGATGAGAACAATAAAGAGGAGGAGGAGAACAATGAGGGCAGCAATGATGATGAGAACAATAAAAAGGAGGATAACAACAGTGTCGACGAGAATGATTTTGAAGTAAAGGTCATTTCAAAATCTCCATCTACTCCACAGGTAATATATTCTAATAACAAATAGAAGTATTGTAACTCGAATGATATTTAATATTTTTAAGCTTCAATCTTTGTTGTAGTCACATCATCATCTGTCAAAGGACCAAAAATGCAAGTTACTGGATTGGACGGGAAATAAGAAAAAAGTTGTTACAATTGGACGATGGATCACCGATGATCCGAATGTGCCGGTTCACGGTTATCCTCTTGGACAAGGTGCATCCCGTGTTTGGGTAGATATAGTGATACAACCCAAAGCTCTGTTGTTTAGGCCGTGTTTTGGTAACGACACAGTAGAGGAAATCATTGGAAGTACCACGGCTTGGCCAACAGACCACATTATGCCGTTTGAAGACTAGGTACGTCTTTAGTGCAGTACCTCTAAATGCTATACTAAATTCCTACACACTATACTTTATTTCATGCACCCCTATGTTTTACTCACTGTTTTCACATTCTATTAGACAGATGTAAAATAAAAACTAATCCTACACACTCTTTGATACTAATTTCTACTTATCTGCACACTTCTTCAATAATCTGGACTTATACTAGCTCTACTGTTTAGTGCAGTACTGATAAGTCTTTAGTATAGACCACATTTACTTTAGTGCAGTACTGATAAGTCTTTAGTATAGTGCACTAGTAATGCATAATCTGGACTTATACCCTACTGTATCATTAGCCTAATGATTTTTCCAATTAGTACACTGGTAATGCATCACTAGTAATTTTTTTCTTTATACTAATGATTTGTATTAGTGCACTGGTAAGGCATAATCTGGACTTATACTCTACTGTATCATTAGCCTAATAATTCTTCCAATTAGTGCACTGGTAATGCATCACTAGTAATTTTTCTTTACACTAATGATTTGTATTAGTGCACTGGTAAGGCACTGGTAAGGCATCACTAATGATTAATCCTATTTTTATATAGGCATCACTAATGATTTTTTCCTTACACTAATGATCTTTAGTGCACTGGTAAGGCCTTCAGTCAAAAATGCACGCACTCGAGATGGTTTTTTCTTTACACTAATGATTTTCTCCTATTTTTGTGTAGGTTGGATGAAGGAAGATGATGCTTTCTGAGGAGTTTTGGTTGTGGATAGGCTCGAAGGGAGCTAAATGTTAGATAGTCAACATTTTGGGATATATGTAGCTGATACACTGTTAATATTTAATATTTGGACATATGTTTGGTACTACTTCGTTGTTCTACATGGAGAAATTAAGGATTTTGAATGTTTGGTACTACTTTGTTGTTCTACATGGAGAAATTAAGGATTTTGAATGTTTGGTACTACTTCGTTGTTCTACATATGTTTGGTACTACTTCATTCTGTGATTGATTCGCATTTAAACATTTGAATACCTGTATTTTGTGTAACTATGGGCTGCATTCTGCAAATTTTTGAATACAGAATTTTTACTCTGCAATAGCATTCTGACATGCTATTGTTGCAAATATAATAGCAGGAAAGAAATGCAGATATATGAAAGAATTTTGACTCTGCAATAGCATATATATATCGAAACGCTATTATAACTCAATAGCGTTCAGGAACGCCATAACACATTTATAGCGTTAACAAATGTTATTAATGGGCTATAGCATTTGTAAATGCTATAAAACCTATACAGCGTTTTCCAGTGCTATAACAGGTCTATAGCGTTCATGAACGCTACAAGTGATGAATAGCGTTCATGTATGCTATTAAAGCTCTATAGCGTTCCAAAATGCTATAAGCAATATACAGCGTTTCGAAATGCTATACATGCTCTATAGCGGCCGTAAACGCTATAAACCATCAATAGCGTTCTGGAACGCTATACTTTTATAGCGTTCTTGTACATGGGGTTATTATAGCGGGGGCATTTATAGCGGACGCAATATGCTATAATAAACATTCTACAGCGTTCGGAGCACGCTATTATATCCCATATCTGTTGTAGTGCACGGTTCTACGGCTTGGTATAGCCACACGTCCCCACAGTCTCAAGGCTCGTCATAGAGTATGACTTGGGTGGTAGTGTCATACAGAACACAATTGGTTTAAGGCACAAAATACGGCTGGTTCAATGATAAGTATGCCACAGTCTACGACACTTATGGAACACGTTTTTTTAACTTAAGTAGGAAGGCTATGCAGTAGCCATTTCCTGGGTTTCAAAGAAGGAAAGTTTACGCGACCGTTTGTCCCCTAGGCACGGGCACGATACACAACATGTATATGATGATAGTTGATGGCTATTTGTTGTCACGCCCTGATTCTGTAGAATCGATAGTCGTCCCCCGGGCGTGATGTTGTACGAGCCTAGGTTGCGCTCGCATAAGGCACTTTCATAAGGTTATCCGAAACATAACAGCAAGAGAGTGCGTAGAGTAAATTGAACACATTATATAGAAGAAACTTGAGCTTTATTGATAATGAACATCACATTATAGACTCGATACAAAGGTACCATATGGGCTTACAAACTGACTCTATTACAAAATGAACATCGATGAGATAGTCGTTCCATACAACACACCCCTTTATACAGCCAAAATATGCAGACACCTTGAATATGGGAGAGTTGAGACATCTTTGCTTGGAAAGTTGCGGGGTCTTTAAAAGAGATTTGATCAAATCTTTGCACGCACGGGTGAAGCTTCAAAACACATGAGTGTAGAAGCTCAAAAAGTATGAACATCATCATGCGCTACTCATAATTGGCGCCAGCACTCAAATAGTCAAATGGTGCTAGACAATAGATGGCGCGTGACATCAATTGGCACTGGACTTCAAATGGCACTGGCTGACACATGGCAAGCTTCCTCGAGAAGGTGAAACAGTTTTTATCATGATTGACAGCACATCAGCCGAGAAAAATCTGTTTCGAATTCCGAATGCACGACGCTCGAGGAGATTGTGTCAGATTTGTCATAATGACTGACATCTACCTCATGCCATTCGAAGTTGGTGCGAGGTAACCAATAAATTACACAGGGTGTATTAAAATAGCAAATAGCGCTCGGTGCCATTCGACAACGGCACTATTCGATCAAATCATGTAGAAGCAGTTAGATGATGTGGCACGCATATTACTAATCTTGAAGAACGTGTACGTGACACTGCCCACGACCAAGCGCATCTCCATCACAGAATGCCACGCGTCCAAGCAGTTAAACCAACCGTTCGCGTGATTGGATGAATGGCGCGCCAAATACAGTGTGCGCCAATCAGGATAACTACTTAAACAATATCTCTAAACTCTATAAATAGAGTTCCAAATCACTTTCAAAGCATCACTAATGATCATAATCTCCTGAGCACTTGCTGCAGCACTCTCCAAAGGCTTTCTTCTTCGACATTGCATCGTCCAAAGGATAAAGTGATCGTCTTCTGATCAGATTCCTATAGTTGTACTTCTCCAGAAATCAACTTGTACTCTTGTACACGCTTTTCTCAGTTTGTAATTAAACAACTTTTGTTTTTGCAAACAAAATATTGACTATGCTGTGGACGACTTTCTCTTCCAACAAGAAAGTGACAACTCAAAGCGATGTTGCGTCGGCTGGCACGACGCAGAAGACTTTGGTCATAAAAGTCGACAAACTGCGTACGAAGCCATGATTGGCGCAGGGGTGCCAAGCGCGCCACCACTGTTGCTGCCAAGAACAGGGCGTACGCTGTTTAGACTCCAAAGTCCTCTAGTGCACCAATCACAACTTCTGTGCTAAGCTTGGAGAAAAGCTCTGTAACTACTTCTTCTTCCTCGCCAATTCTGAAATTGGTAGAGAGTGCTCCAACCACTACCCTGGCACCAATCAGGGGACAATGCCACATGGCTACTTCCTCTTTCTTACCAATTCTGAAATTGGTAGAGGGTGCACCAGCATGACCCTGGCGCCAATTAAGGGACAATGCCACATGACCACTTCCTCTTCCTTACCAATTTTGAAATTGGTAGAGAGTGCACCAACCACTGTCCTGGCACAGAACAAAGGAAAATGCCTTATGGCCAATCCTCACTCCTCCCTAGTTCTAAACTTGGTGGAGAAGTTACATGTCACTGCCCCTGCGCAGAACAAATGAAAGCGTCCTATGGTCTCTCCTTATCCTTTCCAGTCCTGAACTCGGTGGAAAATACATCTGATTGTGCCTCTGTGCCAACCAATGCAAGAATTCTGAGTAGAAAGTCTATTTTTCTTGGCAGAGACAATCAAATCAATACCAAGAAGCTAGACTCTGCTCGAAGTCCATTTCCTGTTTGTCACGACCCATACCCTAGAGTAAGGGCACGAGAAGTGGGTACCTCCAGCCTATATCGCAGTGTCGGCGGTAGAACGCTGTCCTAGGTCAATCATCTAACAATATAAGGTACCTGTATAGTATATACACTCCGAATGGAGGTGACATAGCAGAATACAGTCTCAATCACATCTAAGGCAGAAACGATAAGACAGATAGATAGATAAAATGAAATGAATCCACAGAGATACAACCAGATAAAAGTTTAAGTGTCTAAGATATTATAAATCCAGATAACATCTCAAATCTCAAATACAGTAATCCATAGAGTAAATACAATAAAAAGATATCCTAGACTAAAGGTGTGTCATCGCAGGTAATCCGACAACCTTACCCTCTGTTTTTCATTGATCGAGTTGTCTTCGCAGGTAATCCGACAACCTTACCCTATGTTTTTCCCTTCAAATAGATTCCATCACCATGCGCCAGATTCTTCGGAAATTCGATCCAAAGATCGAGAAAATTTTTGAAATTCTGAATATAGAGACTGTCCCAGAGTCCCCAGTTTGAGTCCCGATTTCTTGCAAAACAGTGATCGATTTCGAAATCCTTTTGAATAGGTTTATAAACAACATGTAGGGGTTCGAATCCCTTTTTGCGGAATTTGAATTCATCGACTGAGCGTCGAGAAATCGAATCCCAAAGTTTTCCAAAAATCTGTTTTCAAAACAATAAAAATTGTTCCACACGACGTGCGTCACGCCAATCCGGACGACGTGGTCGCGAACCGAAAGCTTCGAAAGCTGCGTAACAGCTTCGTGGTCGTGTGAGCTTTAACGTAATTCAAATTGGTCGCGTGTGCGCGACGAATTTGATGCGTATCTGTCAAAATTCCCCGTATCGTGTACTTTGCAAATTTCTTAATTACTTTGTGCACACTCGTCAGATCGAGACGAAACTTGTGCCAACAGAACCGTATCGTTTTTCTGGTCCTGCATGCCAAGTTTGGTCCAAATCTGAGACAATTGAATCGAACGTCGTTTTGCGGGCCCTACGGTCCCACTCAACGGACGATTTTGTGCACGGCTCGCCGGAATCCTACTTTGGACATACGGTTGGGTTCGTATCGGAAAACTGGATCCATAGACATGTAGTTTGATGACTTTAGAGACCGTTAACTCTGGCACGCTTTTCGGTGCAAAGCGGGTCCAACGGCGGACATTGTTTTCGCTCGAAATTATCGTTTTGCCCCTGTGTCCAGAATTGGACTTAAGGACAGGCAATCCTAGCTGATTTGATACTTCTAGACACGTTGATGATATTTGTTTTATCATCCGACAATGTTTGTAGATATTTTCTCTAGGTGTCACCATTAGTTAGCCAATTCCTACTTTTTCCGTAATTCTGAATTAGTACAACCTCATAGTTTAATACTTAGAGACTAGAGTTGATCCCCTTTGACCAGGTTGACTATATTAACCAAAAGTCAACTATAGGTCAACAATTGGCTTAGTTTGACCCGGATTAAATTAGAACTTGACTAGTTGACTTTAGGTTGACTCTAATTTGACTTTAGTTGACCTAGTGGACTTGTTGATTGGACTTTGACCTAGAAGGACCTAGAACTATCTAGAATGCACTGTAGATTACTTTTATTTCATGTTAGACTCTTTTGTGACTTATGATTTCTCTAAATAGGACACTGTGACTCCAGTTGGACATCTACATTTATCAGCGGCTTGGATTACCAGGTGAGTACATTCTCTGATCTTTTCATGCTTCTTTGGATATGTACTCTTGTTATAGACTAGTATACTTGATGCTGACACGACGTTCACACGGATCGGTACCCTATAGATCTTTTTATGCGATGTTATCCCCTCGGATAATCGAGTATGTCATGTTTCATGTACTTTATCATGTTCATCATGTACTCCATGTATTCACTTTTATCCATGTGCACTCATATGTTATTCATGTACACTCATGACCATATGAGCTCCATGTATACAGTAGTTGTTATCTATGTGCAATAACATAACATGCTTTGATCCTTGTGTATTGGTTGGGGACAGGGAGAGTGTAGTTGGTTATGTGATCATTATCCCCAGTAGTTATCCATGTGTATTCCATAGTTGTATCCATGTGCAACCCAAGCTGTTTACATAACCAATTCATGCTCTGTTTCACGTAGAAGGTTATATTCTTTATTTATCATATTTATATCTCAGTTATATCTTCTCTCTTGTTGATTTCTCTTTACAACGATTCATGTATAGTTTTCTATAGCTTGCTTTATATGTCCATTCCTGATATGAACTGTTGTGAGAGATATGTGCTCGTTCCTGTCCTAATTGGACCCGTTGATAAAATTTTAGAGGTACTTGGAGTTCACAGTTAGCCTAGAGGACATTGGTAGAGCTTGGAGTATTTACCTAGAGTTTATTCATTTTCTTTATTGTCTGTCTTAAGAGTTGTATTTGAAATCTTGTGTTTGTTTAATAGAAACTGTTTAACTATCACTCCTGATTCTCTCTCTTGTGGATTATCTTATCTATTTCATCGTGCTGTTATCTATCTTTAGAGTTGTGATTGAGATAGTATCCTTATGTGTTTGTCCTCCGTCTGGAGAGTATAGCAAATTATTTTAGATGTGACTATGACCTAGAACAGCGTTCTACCGCCGACACTGCGGCATAGGCTGGACGTACCCACGTCACGTGCCCTAACGCTAGGGTGCGGGTCGTAACAATAGAGTAAATACAATAAAAAGACATCCTAGACTAAAGGTGTGTCATCCACTGCTAAGGGGTCCTGCTGCTGGTCCAGGTCACAACAATCCTCTAGGGTAGTCCCAATATGTGGTACAGAGCGCCTCGTCCTCATCCTCTGTAATATTTTCAACAGGTCCAGTCAGGACAGGAGCGAGCATAATACATCTCATGCAAATCATAACAGGTTAGGAAATATAAACATACTAAAGAGTAAGATAAATGAACCGTAAGAAGATGTACACGAAAATAAGAGAGAGATTTGTAAACTGGAAATATATACACGATAAGTAAGAATTATAAGTGACTAGTGATTAAGAGCACAAGACGGTTATTTAAGCGGCACGATGTTGCACACGAGTAATCTACAGAGGTTCACACGATTTAGATTGATCACATAACCACTTCTATCCTCCGTCCCCAATCAATACACAAGGATCCAGTCAAGTTATGTTATTGCACATGAAGTATAGTTGTACATGATGATCATGTGAGCACATAAGAGTACATGATTTCACACGATTTGTACACGAATAACACGAACACAAGGAGTACACGATGCCCATGATAAAGTACACGAACACGAAATACTCGATGTATCCGCTAAGGGGATAACATCGCATGAAAAGATCCATATAGTACCAATCCGTGATAACAAGTGTCAGCATCAAGTAAAGTAATCTAAAGCAGAAAATATAATCCTAAACAAGATATGAAATGATCAGAGAATGTACTCGCCTGGTATCCTGAATATATGAAGAGAATATATTGTCCGAGGAGTGGTGTCTGGCTCCTATAGAACAGTACAAGTCACTACATGTCTAAAATAGTAAAATAGACTGCTACAATGCACCTACATGATGTTTGGGGTCAATCTAGGCTAAAGTCAACCTTTGGTCAACTATAGTCAACTACACTAGTCAAACTAGATCAAGCCTAACCCAAACAAGTCTCACTAAGCCTAGCCAGCCTATTCTAGCAAGCACACATCAATCCCAAGGCTATACAAGCCAAACACAAGCCACACATCAAGGCACATTCACATTTAGCTATTTATCATGAAATATATATATATATATATATATATATATATATATATATATATATATATATATATATATAGGGTTACATATATGTATACAACATGCATATATACAACATTATATATAAAGAGAAGGTTAGAGAGAGAAACTAGCATGTAAGGCTATGTGCCATAGGCTATATGCCATATAGTCTATATGCTATACATATATCTCACATATATTATATATATAATTTAATATAAGTAGAATACATATATAAATATGTATATTACACAAGATATAGTTTATACATATATATATACATATACACATAGATATATAGACATGTGTGTGTGTGTGTGTATATATGAGAAGATAGTGTACACAAATAGCCATGTGTGAGTGATATGGAAAATTAGTGTGAAGGTGATACATAATCTCAGTTTTAAAGTGTGTCCTGTGTGTGTGAGGTGAGGATAACAGTGCACTAGGTTTTCATGTGTGTGTGTGTCTAGATTATCACATAGGTTCCCAGTTTTTAGTGTGTATGTGTGTGTAGCATGTATGTGTACAGGAATGTGAAATCAGTGCAATGTGTCTCAGGTTTGTAATGTGTGTAGTGGAGAAACAGGAAAGAGTGTTCTCAGTTAAACCAGGAAATTGATTCCCAGTTAACAGTGCAATGTGTCAATGTGTGATAGCTAACAGTGTAATAGGAAAAACAGTTTTCAGTTTTAGGTAGGGAGTGTGTCAATGACAGGTAAGTGGAATGTGTGATACATGTATTAGTTGTAGGGTGTTGTGTGTAATAGGGATAACAGTGTGTTAAACAGGGTAATGCAAACTCAGGAATTTTGATTTTAGTTTACACATTAAAAGTTCAGGATTTCAGTGTGATACATTCAGTCCTCGGTTTAACAATCCAAGCAATCTCGAACCCAAGAATCAATCAACATGTACATAATCAATCATATACATATAGGTAACTAATCATGACAATTTATCATTTAAAAATCAGTTTATAATACAATTAAATCTCAGAAAAATAGATATCAGTGAACTGGTATCAGTAATTAGGGGATTCTCAAATGGAATTCAAAAATATAATGAAATACATACAAAATAGGTTAGGGTAGAGTCGTACACGTGTACATGAGCTACACACGATGTATCGTATCCTGGAGAAGCAGGACACGACGTGTCCCAGCTCACGAACACATACAGACACGCGCACACAGCGCAGTGTCGTACGGTGAGTCCAAGGACTCGTGCATCCGACACAGGCCACGTAGATACACGTGGCCGTGCACACGTGTAGCCCACATGTAGGGCTATACGGTCGACACCCTGTCTTGTGTCCAAAACGTGTATTTGTCGTATCCAGCCACATATCAGTGGCCAAAAATATGTGTATCTGCCTGTGCGTGCGACCAGTACGGGTCGAATTTTATGTCCGACACAGTACGACTTGACTCGAGACTTGAGGGCTGACATGTCAGTCAGTGCCCCCTCCTCGACGCCAAAACTCAGACCACCACGTGTCCTGTACAACGTATTGGCCCATTGGTCATATGGTCAACCTGATTTTAATAATTGATCAAAACTCTGTCTGGATATACGAAGCTAGTTGGGACATCTCGGCTTCTTGGACATAAGCAAGATTGGATATTCACTCCGTTCAAGACTGAAGATCTGTTTGCCTACTTGAGTCTGTATTTCCTATGCAATACAATTTTCATTTTATTTGAGTCTAGAAATACGTTGTACACCGAGTCGTACTGGCAAATAGGCTATCCCCAAATAGTTCAAAATATTTTTAAAATGACCTATCAAAATGTTTACAAAAATGTTTACAAAAAGGTTTTCAAAAAGGTTTTCAAAAATCACCAAAATCTATTTTTAAAATCCTAACCTAACCCTGACAGAACTCGGCCAGAGTTCGGCCAGAGTTCGGTTGGTGGCCGTTTGATTTTTGAATTCTCTGGAACTTGGTCCTCCTGCAGTTGCGGATTTGACCGAGATTTGCTCATCGAGTTCTGCCCGAATTCTGCCCAAATTCTGACAGAGTTCTCCCTTTGGAATTCCTATAAATAGAGAAGGATTTCGATCATTTCAACACACCAATTCACTTTCAATCTTCTCTCAATCTAAAGCTTTCTGTCTTCCAAAGAGTTTTCTAGAGCTTTCAATTTCAGATCCCAAGCCAGTTACAATCCTCTAGTCGATTTGCCAGTGCGGTACGGTCTAGAAGTTTCTGAGAGATTGTAATCAGAAGGCTTGATTGAAGAATACCTCTTCACATTTGAAGTTGGACGAGTTCTTCGTATCAAAGCTCGCGTTGTAGAAGTTGTAAGGACTTCGTAAGAAAACTTGCAGTTTTTCCTATAGTGGATTCAACTGGTAGCAAGAGTTCTACCGACTGGATTAGTCCTCAACAGAGGGATACCAGTATACATCGCTGTCTTTACGTTTGCTTTCTGAACTCTGCCTTTACATTATTTCAATTGTGATTATATACTGTGATTGTGTTGCTAACAATTTTTATTTAGCATTATTCCGCTGCCAACTCTATTCACCCCCCCTCTAGAGTATTACGCTTTACTATATCGTTCCTACAATTGGTATCAGAGCGAGTGTTACAGGTAAAGCGAGGTAACAGTGCTATTATTTATTCATTATTTATTAGATCACAGCACATCACATGGCTACTATGAAATTCACAAGTGAAGGTCAGGCCACAAATAGACCCCCACTGTTTGATGGTACTAACTACACTTATTGGAAAACACGGATGAGTTTCTTCTTGAAATCTCTTGACTTTGACTTATGGGCTATTGTTCTTGATGGCTATCAAAAGCCACCTCGTATAACTGTTGAGGGAGTTTTGGTTGAAAAACCCCAAAGCAGTTATACAGAGGAGGAAAAGAAAAAGGCCAGTCATGACGCACGTGCTATTAATGCTCTTTTTTGTGCCTTAGACAGAACAGAATTTAACAGGGTATCTACATGCACAACGGCAAATGGTGTGTGGAAGCTTCTCGAAGTTACACATGAAGGCACGACTTAAGTCAAGGAGTCAAAAGTCAGCAGACTTACTCAAGAGTACGAGGCGTTCAAAATGAAGCCAAATGAAACAGTCACACAAATGTTCGAGAGGTTCTTGGATATTGTAAACCCTTTGTCCTCCTTAGGCAAAGATTATAGTAACCACGAAAAGATTCGCAAACTCCTGTGAGCTCTCACCAAGAACTGGATTCCGAAGGCTACAGCTATCATTGAAGGAAATGACCTCACCACAATGTCACTTGAAGTACTCATGGGTAAGCTACTCACTCATGAACTGGAGCTGCAAGATTTTGAAGAGCCTGCACCAAAGGAGAAGACAATCGCCCTCAAGGCTCAGCACAGAAAAGCTGCTGAAGATGACTCAGACAGCAGTGGATCTGACGCTGAAGATCAAGCACTCCTAGCAAGGAAGTTCAAAAGATTCATGAGACATGAGAAGAGAGTCAAAGAGAACAACAGCAACAACTGGTACCAAGACGATGCTGTCTGCTATGGCTGCAAGAAGAAGGGACATATGAAAAAGAACTGTCCCACCAACTCATCATCGAGCAAGAAGAACAATAGGTATGAAAAAGGTAACCTGAAAAGATCAACGTCTCGGAAATATGCCAACACCAGCATATGGCATGAGAGTGAAGCCAGCGACTCAGAAGATGAACATTCAGAGGACGCTGCAAACATCTGCTTCATGGCAATCGATCAGGTACCTACTGAACCTGTAGAAACATATGATGACTTTACCTTTGAGCAATTAGGAGATGCCTTCAGTGACCTGATGCTTGACTCCAGGAAACTGCATAGTAAATATTAGACCGCTAAGAAGGTACTCAAAGAGTACAAAGGAGAAATAGGAAGACTTACCGACCTACTAGCTGAGGTTAGAACTAATGTTAGTGAGTCTGGTGAGCTTTCCTCTATAAAGCTCTTATTACACGAGACTAAACAGTCATCCGAAGAGAAAGACAAGATTATAGACCAATTGAGAGAAGATCTTTCTAAAGAAAAGAAAAGTCTTCAATCTGCACAAATCAGAATGGAATCACTCACTTCTGATTATACTAAGTTATATGACACTTCCAAAAGGTTGGAAATTAGGTTAGAAAAACAGCCTGAGCTTGCTGCTTCCTATCCTAACACGTGTCACTTACCGAGAAATTGGAACATTCCCAAGCCAAACACTGTCAGACCAAACCATATAAAACCTTTACCCCAAAAGGTTAAGCCCAAACATGACCATAGGTATGCATTCTTCTATACTAGAAAACCCAAACCTACCAACCATGCACACCACTCAGCTTTCAACACTCGACATGCACAATGTCATTATTGTGGCCTCATTGGTCATATATCATCTGCATGTAGAATAAGAAAGCTTGTAGATCTAAATGTTTATGCTTGGATACCTAAAGCTAACAATTCAGGATCCTACAAGAAATGGGTACCAAGAGTTTCATCTGCAAACTATTTTGTAGGTGGAACACCCTTCACATGCTAGAAGCAAATGGATCCTCGACAGCGGTTGCTCACGGCATATAACCGGTGACGCTACTCTATTTGCAACACTGTCGAAGAAAAAGAAGGAAGGTTATGTTTCCTTCGGTAATAATTTGAAAGGGTATATTGTTGGTATCGGTGATGTTGGTAAGTCTCCCTATCCCGTGATTAAAGATGTCTGTCTGGTTACCGAGTTGAAACATAATCTGCTCAGCATAAGTCATCTAGCTGATCATGGTTATGGTATCAACTTTGGCAAAGACAAATGTACTATAGTTGATAGCTCAACTGGTAGTACAATCTTTGAAGGAATCAGGAAAGACAATATATATGTTTTCTATCTGCTGGAAGAAGCTAACATTTCAGGTAGATGCTTAATGGCCAAAAGTGATGAGAGTCATCTATGGCACATGAGACTCGGTCATGCAAACATGGATACAATTTCAAGATTATCCACAAAGAAGTTAGTACGTGGTTTACCAGGCATAACATTCAAGAAGGATTCGGTATGCAGCCAATGTGAAAAGAACAAGGCTACCAGATCCACATTCAAGTCTGTAAACGCAGTATGTACTACTAGACCTCTACAATTGCTACACATAGATTTATTCGGTCCTAGCAGAGTTGCTAGCCTCGGAGGTAAATTATATGCATTTGTAATTGTAGATGATTTTTCTAGATACACGTGGGTATATTTCTTGACACGCAAGAATGACGCATTATCCGAATTTGTCGCCTTTTGCAAGAAAGTACAAAATGAAAAAGGTTACATGATCACTCGAATTAGAAGTGATCATGGAGGCAAATTCGAGAATGCTGACTTCGAGCAATTTTGTGACACACACGGTTTCATACACGAGTTCTCCTGCCCTAGAACTCCACAACAAAATGGAGTTGTGGAACGTAAGAACAGAACTCTAACCGAAATGGCCAGAGTGATGTTAAATCAATTTAGCCTACCCAAATACTTCTGGGCTGAAGCTGTCAATACAGCTTGCTTTGTGCTCAATAGAGTTCTAATTCGACCCAAATCGAAGAAGACTCCATTTGAGTTATGGTTTGATAGAATTCCTTCAGTTTCATACTTTAAGATATTTGACTGTAAGTGCTTTATTCTTAATACTAAAGACAACTTGGGAAAGTTTGACGAAAAGGCCGATGAAGGTATATTTCTAGGTTATGCGGCCAAGAGCAAAAGGTACAGAGTCTTCAACAAACGTACCATGATCATCGAAGAATCAATCAACGTCACTTTTGATGAAATGAACCAAATGACTTTCGATGACAGTGATGAAGATCTGCCTACATCAAGCTCAACATCAGCTGAACCTGAACCAAGCTCTGCACTAGCTGAACCTCCTAGAGGAGATCCAGGAACCAGCTACCTACAGAGTCTACCGAAAAGGTTAAAATTCACAGCTGATCATCCAAAAGATTTGGTAATTGGTGACATTACCAAAGGAGTAAGTACTCGATCATCCAGTAAAGATATTGTTTCTAGTGTTGCATTTATTTCACAGCTAGAACCCAAATCTATTAATGAAGCATGTAGTGATAGTTTCTGGATAGATGCTATGCAAGAGGAATTGAACCAATTCGAACGGAATCAAGTTTGGAAACTTGTTCCCAAGCCTATTGATCATCCGGTCATTGGCACCCATTGGGTATTCTGAAACAAACTGAATGAGGATGGTTTAGTAACTCGTAACAAGGCTCGACTCGTAGCTCAAGGATACAATCAAGACGAGGGTATCGACTACGATGAGACTTATGCCCCAGTTGCGAGATTAGAATCCATTCGCATGTTATGTGCATTTGCATGTTTTCATGATTTCAAACTTTTTCAAATGGATGTAAAAAGTGCTTTTTTAAATGGCTTTATAAAAGAAGAAGTTTTTGTAGCACAACCTCCGGGTTTCACGGATTTCAAAAATCCTGACCATGTTTTCAAGTTGAAGAAAGCCTTATACGATTTGAAACAAGCCCCTCGTGTTTGGTATGATCGTCTAAGCTCTTTTCTACTTGACAACGGATTTTCAAAAAGAAAGATTGACACTACACTATTTATTAAATCTTTTAATGGCAAGCTGCTTTTAATTCAAATCTATGTTGATGATATCATATTTGGATCCACTGATGAATCTCTTTGTCAAGAATTTTCTAAGTGTATGCAGAATGAGTTTGAGATGAGCATGATGGGAGAGCTGAAATTCTTTCTTGGATTGCAAATCAAACAAACCGACAATGGGACGTTCATTAATCAAGCCAAGTACACAAAAGATTTGCTAAAGAAGTTCGATTTGGACAATGTCAAACCTATTGGCACTCCGATGGCAACTTCAACAAAGCTTGATTCTGACGAACAAGGCAAGCCAGTCGACACACGTAAGTATCGAGGTATGATTGGTAGTTTACTTTATTTAACTGCTAGTCGTCCAGATATAATGTTTAGTGTTTGCCTGTGTGCACGTTTTCAAGCTAACCCAAAGGAATCACATCTGACCGCAGTTACGCGTATCTTCCGATACCTTAAGGGCACTTCTTCTGTTGGCTTGTGGTATCCCAAAACTAAATCCTTTGACCTTATTGGTTATTCGGATACAGATTTTGCTGGATGCAAGGTTGATAGAAAAAGTACTAGCGGCACATGTCATTTCTTAGGCAAGGCTCTAGTCTCTTGGTTTAGTAAAAAGTAAAATTCTGTAGCCTTATCAACAACAGAGGCTGAGTACATCGCCGCAGGACGTTGTTGTTCTCAGATTTTGTGGATGAAACAAACCCTAGAAGACTTTGATTTATTTTTTACACATATTCCCATTTTCTGTGATAACACGAGCACTATTAATTTGACTAAGAATCCTGTATGTCACTCTCGTACTAAACATATCGAGATTCAGCATCATTTTCTTAGAGATCATTATCAAAATGGAGATATAAACCTTGTGTACATAGATACTGAAAATCAATTAGCTGACATCTTCACTAAACCTCTAGTGGAAGATCGCTTCAATTATTTACGTCGAGAATTAGGAATTTTGGACGTCAGTAATATTAATTAATTTTATTTTATGATTATATATCATTATGCAAAACTGTGTTAGAGACAAGCTAATAAAGAGTCTATCTGTCACCACAACTACGGTTGAAGCGAAGCGGTATTTAAGAGTTCCCCGGTGAACCTCCGCCAGCTGGGACAGTACTCCTACAGCTAATCTGAGACAGTCGCTGTGTAAAGATATTTAATTCATAAAATATTATTAATTATGTTATTTGAAGGCTAAAATAACTAATCTTTGAATTAAATACTTGAAATGAGCTGCTGGTCATCATACTGATGAGGATGATGATGAGTAGATGTGACTATATGATTTTGAGTGATATTTTATGATGCACTTGGAAATGCTCCGACATTCCAAGTTTTTATCATTTTTTTAGTTCTTATCAGTACTTTGAAGTATGCTTTCAGTATTTTTTTTATCTTCATGGACATGCTTATGATGTTTCATTTATGACATCTCAGTTTATTTCAGCATTTTGTTTAGCACTATCTCTTTATATTGCTTCTTCATTACAAACTGCCTGTGAAATAGCATGCCTGAGATTTCTTTTCTTTTGAAACAATAGCATGTCTGTTATAATATTCTTTAGAGACATAGCATGCATGTAATGATAATCTGTATAAACTTTACATGCCTGTGATGATATATATCTACTCTTTATGTTTTATTTATTATGTTTTCTCACTATTTGTTCCTTATGCATTAATTGCGGGGGAGCCTTCTGCATTAAATGCGGGAGAGCCTTCTCTTGTGCAATTATTTTGCTAAGTGACAAAGGGGGAGAAAATTAAAGTTCTAACATTTTTTTTGAGTTAAATACAGGACATGAACAATTTCACGTTCTGATTTTTTTTGAACAAGCTTAATGTTATATCATTCATAGTTTGTCAATTATCAAAATGGGGGAGATTGATGGCCCATTGGTCATATGGTCAACCTGATTTTAATAATTGATCAAAACTCTGTCTGGATATACGAAGCTAGTTGGGACATCTCGGCTTCTTGGACATAAGCAAGATTGGATATTCACTCCGTTCAAGACTGAAGATCTGTTTGCCTACTTGAGTCTGTATTTCCTATGCAATATAATTTTCATTTTATTTGAGTCTAGGAATACGTTGTACACCGAGTCGTACTGGCAAATAGGCTATCCCCAAATAGTTCAAAATGTTTTTAAAATGACCTATCAAAATGTTTACAAAAAGGTTTTCAAAAATCACCAAAACCTATTTTTAAAACCCTAACCTAACCCTGACAGAACTCGGCCAGAGTTCGGCCAGAGTTCGGCCAGAGTTCGGTTGGTGGCCGTTTGATTTTTGAATTCTCTGGAACTTGGTCCTCCTGCAGTTGCGGATTTGACCGAGATTTGCTCATCGAGTTCTGCCCGAATTCTGCCCGAATTCTGACAGAGTTCTCCCTTTGGAATTCCTATAAATAGGGAAGGATTTCGATCATTTCAACACACCAATTCACTTTCAATCTTCTCTCTATCTAAAGCTTTCTGCCTTCCAAAGAGTTTTCTAGAGCTTTCAATTTCAGATCCCAAGCCAGTTACAATCCTCTAGTCGATTTGCCAGTGCGGTACAGTCTAGAAGTTTCTGAGAGATTGTAATCAGAAGGCTTGATTGAAGAATACCTCTTCACATTTGAAGTTGGACGAGTTTTTCGTATCAAAGCTCGCGTTATAGAAGTTGCAAGGACTTCGTAAGAAAACTTGCGATTTTTCCTATAGTGGATTCAACTGGTAGCAAGAGTTCTACCGACTGGATTAGTCCTCAACAGAGGGATACCAGTATACATCGCTGTCTTTGCGTTTGCTTTCTGAACTCTGTATTTACATTATTTCAATTGTGATTATATACTGTGATTGTGTTGCTAACAATTTTTATTTAGCATTATTCCGCTGCCAACTCTATTCACCCCCCTCTAGAGTATTACGCTTTACTATATCGTTCCTACACAACGAGCACTAGGCCCCGAGTAGCAGGACAGTGTGCGTTGGCCTGCGCAGCGTGTCCGTGTCCTCGTGTGGACACGACACGACTCCAAAACCACAGACTAAGGACACGAATATAAAGACAAACCCTAGATTTAGAAATCCATTCAAAAACATTTCCAAAAATAGCACAAAAGGTTGGGTGTGGCATTTCATCAAACATCTAGACTAGGAAATGGATACGCGTCCGATACAGACACGAAACCAAATACAAATGACACCAAACCTTCATTACAACTAGGGGACACCTAGATCTAGGCTACCATGCAAGAAAAACAGAATTAAATAACAATTTGAAGGGTTTACCTATAGGTTGCAAAGATCAAGAAAAAGCCCCAAATCAAACGGTTCCCGTTGCTAGCCAAATCCTCCAAATTGCCCAAAAACTAAAATCACTCTCCATAAACATCAAATAGAGGGTGATTAGAAACTATTGCAAAAGATTTGGGTGAAAAAGGAATTAAAATAGAATTAATAGGAATTTGGGAAGATGGGGATTCACCTTTCCTTCCTAAAAGTTGGTTGAGCACTAAAGAGGCAAGAACAAGTGAATGAGTGTTTAAATAGGGGGGTAACCTAGGTGTGGCCGGCCATGTATGGGCTTGTTTAGGGTTAGGGTTTCAAGTCATGAGCCTATGGGCTAAGTTCATAAGTCATGGAATTAAATCACGTCATAAGTCATTGCACCTATTCATTGATCCTCCTATTGAAACTAGATTCTAAGTGACTAAAAATAGGGTTGACTTAAGTTAGACTAGGGTCACACCATGCTAACCAAGTCACCATAGTCTACAAAGTCTAAATTAGCTAAAGTCAAAAATAGAAATCACCAATTCAATAATTCAAAATAAATTCAAAAATTCACCAAATGACCAAAATACCCTCAAGCTAAAATGTAGTAGTGACAAATCTACCCTCCTTAAAATAATTTCGTCCCCGAAATTAAAAGACGAAACTAAACTGATGAGAAGGATAGACAATCATACCTCAAGGTCCAAAAAGATATGGGTATCGCTCGCGCATCTCATCCTTCCGCTCCCAGGTAGGCTCTCCTAGAGAATGATGCCTCAATGCGACACGAACCAAGGGTATCACCTGGTTTCTCAGTACCTTCTCTCGGCGATCCTGAATCTCCACAGGCTGCTCTGGATAACTGAGAGTAGGTCCCAGCTCAATCTCCGAATGGTCAAGTACATGGCTAGGATCAGCCACATACCGTCTCAACTGTGATACGTGGAATACGTTGTGGACACCCACTAGTGCAGGTGGCAAGTCTAGCCTGTATGCCACGTCACCGACTCTTTCGCTGATCACGAAAGGTCCGATAAAGCGCGGGCTAAGCTTCCTACCTCCACCAAAACGTATGGTACCACGAGTCGGAGATATCCTCAGAAAAACCATGTCTCCAACCTAAACACAAACAATGTCTCAAGTTACTAAATAATCAAACATGATCAAACAAACAAACAATCAACCTACTTCTAATCCTATCTCCAGTCAAACTAAGTCAAACATAGTCAATGGTCAACTACTGGTCAATCAACTAGTCAATTTGTCAACATCCAAACAACTGGTCAACTTCTTAGAGTTTTGCCTATGCTAGCTATCTAGGTGTTGGCAACTAGAGATTAGCAAAAAGAAAAACTCTATAATAGACTAACTCTTAACTTCCTAATCCTATCAAGTCACCCATAACTAAATACCTGTAAGCTAAGCACACAAATTCCAAATACCACATATACATAAGTTCAAGAACAACAACCCATTACATATATCCTAAGCATATCATATATATATATATATTTTTTTTTTCCTAAGCATATATATATATATATATATATATATATATATATATATATATATATATATATATATATATATATATATATATATAACGGTTAAAGTGGACTAAACTTATAAGGGGCTGAACAATGCTTAGAAATTAGGCTAAGGATGAATGGTCTGAAACATCAATGTAGGCAAAAGGGAATGATGCTAAGGAGACTAAATTTATAAGCAAAAAGGACAGGACATTTGGGTCCACTTGTAAAGTTAAAGTGAAAGAAAACTCTCATGGTGACTAAAACATTACTTTAGATCAAACCTGGCCTCTCCTCTCTATCTGGACTGAACACCTACTAAACTATATGCAGGACAGTGGCTAAAAGAAATGAACCAAACTGGTGTACAGGGAATGCAATAGGCAGTATACTGCAAATGTGTGCAGGCTACATACCAAATCAAAATATATTATGTATACAAGCTATATATATTTAATTCTCATCACCTCAACTCTACTCAAGGTCTAATAACACACACTCCCTACCACATGTCTATCATTCCAATGAAGGGGTCAGATACTGTAGGGTGTGTTGGGACAGAACAGGATGTAGTATGGCTACACATGAAGATACAGAACAATCATATGTAGGACAATGATATGCAGGACACATATATATGGAAAATTAAACTAATGCTCAGGTAGAGGCTCTTGGAAGACTGAACCATCAATGAAAGAAAGGGTTTGGACATGTATCTGGACAGATGGGCTAAACAGGTATTATCTGTATCTAATACAATGAAAGAGGGACAGAACAAATGATCAAGGGAGAACTCTTATTAACAACCCACATTATATCTCCAATGTATACAACTGTCCTAAATGGACTAAACAACCATGCCCAAGAAAAAATTTAAACTCCACTGTAGGACAGGTACTGCAGGTTATACTGAAGGGTATTGCAAGGCTATCAAGTAAAGTAAAATGTTAAGAGATGCAATATGTCACCATGTCCAGAAGGTAAGGATGAGTGCAGACCTCTAATATGCATGATACTAACTCTCCAGATATGCAGAATATGGTAAAGGGTTGATGGTTATATTGGTGAGTTAATAATTAGGGTCTGAACAATGGTCCAGTAAAATCTATGATGCAATATGGTAGGTAATGAAATGTTGAGTGCAGTGAACAACTTGTACACATCTGAACCAAGGGGACATGACATCTAGTGAAGGGTCTGCACACTGCCTATTAAGGTTGATCTATCATGACTGAACTCATCACAAAGAGAACTTAACTAAAATAGAAAACTGGACCAAATATAGGCTAAACAACATGTCAATACCTTATACAACAATGACCTATAGATACCAACCAAACCCATATCCCATATGCCAATATCATCTGTAACCTATCTATATATATAGACCTCTCAGTCTTAGGTGAAACTACAACTACACTCAAGGACAGGCTCTGGTCATGGGTACCTTACTGGAAAGGATAAGAGAAAATAATAATAAATCATCAAGGCTGTAAGGCATACTAACATCCAATATGTAAACTGGTTGGTATTATAAATAACAGGGGAATCATCTACAATGGGTTACTATTCTAATACCAATGCTAACTATCATCTCTAGGGTACAAACACTCTACAAGTCATCATATCATTACACTATGAAATAACTACATATGAATAAGCTATACAAAACTAAAATATCCTTACTCTTAAGTTATTTGATGATGGAATACAATTTTATAACAACAGAAGGGTACGATAGAGATGATATGTTTAAAAACTTTTTCAAGATACAATCTGATAATCATATGCATCTGTCCAAATCATGTTACTCAGAGTCCTCGCCATGCCAGTAAGCAAGGCTGCGATAAACGATAGATTCCATAACTGGGGTATGCACCTCTATAATCATGTTGTCTAGAATTCTCAATATTCCGACTAGTATAGCTGCGAGAAATTCCAAATCTCATAACCAAGATACATACATCCGAAGTCAGGTCTCTATGTTCCTGCCACGCCAGCTAATATGGCTGCGATAAACTACAGGTTCCATAATCAAATAGACGTTTTACCATCCCTGTTATTCCCGTCAAAATATGTTATCAAAAAATATCATAACTCAGGCCATAAAATTTATCTCGATAGAAAAAATCAAAATCAATAACGATCCATCAAAATCAAATTCAATAATCAAGGAGTGAAAGCGAACAAACAAGGGAAAGGATTTCAAATTGAAGTTTAAATAAGATTCTCAAGGGCGTCCCAAGAATCTCTCAAGGAATCCTAACTGTGATTGAGTACCTTCAAAAATATATCCTAACCTTACTGCAGGCTGTAGTGATACTCTAGTTCAAATACCACTACATAAACTCGACCTGTATGGGCCACCACTAAAAACGTGTCACGACCCACACCCTAGAGTAAGGGCACGAGAAGTGGGTACATCCAGCCTACGCCGCAGTGTCGGCATTAGAACGTTGTCTTAGGTCAATCATCTAACAATATAAGGTACCTGTACAGTATATACACTCCGAATGGAGGTGACATAGCAGAATACAGTCTCAATCACATCTAAGGCAGAAACGGTAAGACAGATAGATAGATAAGAAATGAAATGAATCCACGGAGATACAACCAGATAGAAGTCTAAGTGTCTAAGATATCACAAATCCAGATAACATCTCAAATCTCAAATACAGTAATCCATAGAGTAAATACAATGAAAAGACATCCTAGACTAAATATGTGTCATCCACTACTAAGGGGTCCTGCTGCTGGTCCAGGTCACAGCAATCCTCTAGGGTAGTCCCAATATGTGGTACAGAGCGCCTCATCCTCATCCACTGTAATATTTTCAACATGTCTAGTCAGGACAGGAGCGAGCACAATACATCTCATGCAAATCATAACAGGTTAGGAAATATAAACATACTAGAAAGTAAGATACATGAATTGTAAGAAGATGTACACGAAAATAAGAGAGATATTTGTAAACTGGAAATATATACATGATAAGTAAGAAATGTAAGTGACTAGTGATTCAGAGCACAAGACGGTTATATAAACGGCACGATGTTGCACACGAGTAATCTACAGAGGTTCACACGATTTAGATTGATCACATAACCACTTCTACTCCCCCATCCCCAATTAATACACAAGGATCCAGTCAAGTTATGTTATTGCACACGAAGTATAGTTGTACATGATGATCATGTGAGCACATAAGAGTACATGATTTTACACGATTTGCACACGAATAACACGAACACAAGGAGTACACGATGCCCATGATAAAGTACACGAACACGAAATACCCGATGTATCCGCTAAGGGGATAACATCGCATGAAAAGATCCATATAGTACCAATCCGTGATAACAAGTGTCAGCATCAAGTAAAGTAATCTAAAGCAGAAAATATAATCCTAAACAAGATATGAAATGATCAGAGAATGTACTCGCCTGGTATCCTGAATATCTGAAGAGAATATACTGTCCGAGGAGTGGTGTCTGGCTCCTATAGAACAACACAAGTCACTACATGTCTAAAATAGTAAAATAGACTGCTACAATGCATCTACATGATGTTTGGGGTCTATCTAGGCTAACGTCAACCTTTGGTCAACTCTAGTCAACTACACTAGTCAAATTAGGTCACGCCTAACCCAAACAAGTCTCACTAAGCCTAGCCAGCCTATTCTAGCAAGCACACATCAATCCCAAGGCTATACAAGCCAAACACAAGCCACACATCAAGGCACATTTACATTTAGCTATTTATCATAAAATTCATATATATATATATATATCTACATGTATATAGGGTTACATATATGTATACAACATGCATATATACAACATTATATATAAAAAGAAGGTTAGAGAGAGAAACTAGCATGTAAGGCTATATGCCATAGGCTATATGCCATATAGTCTATATGCCATACATATATCTCACATATATTATATATATAATTTAATATAAGTAGCATACATATTTTAATATGTATATTACACAAGATATAGTTTATACATATATATATATATATATATATATATATATATATATATATATATATATATATATATATATATAGACATGCGTGTGTGTGTACATGAGCAGACAGTGTACACAAATAGCCATTTGTGAGTGATATGGAAAATTAGTGTAAAGGTGATACATAATCTCAGTTTTAGAGTGTGTCCTGTGTGTGTGAGGTGAGGATAACAGTGCACTAGGTTTTCATGTGTGTGTGTGTCTAGATTATCACATAGGTTCCCAGTTTTTAGTGTGTGTGTGTAGCATATATGTGTACAGGAATGTAAAATCAGTACAATGTGTCTCAGGTTTGTAATGTGTGTGTGGATGTGTGTAATGGAGAAACAGGAAAGAGTGTTCTCAGTTAAACCAGGAATTTGATTCCCAGTTAACAGTGCAATGTGTCAATGTGTGATAGCTAACAGTGTAATAGGCAAAACAGTTTTCAGTTTTAGGTAGGGAGTGTGTCAATGACAGTGTGTTAAACAGGGTAATGTAAACTCAGGAATTTCGATTTCAGTTTACACATTAAAAGTTCAGGATTTCAGTGCGATACATTCAATCCTCGGTTTAACAATCCAAGCAATCTCAAATCCAAGAATAAATCAACATGTACATAATCACGCATATACATATAGGTAACTAATCATGACAATTTATCATTTAAAAATCAGTTTATAATACAATTAAATCTAGAAAAAATAGATATCAGTGAACTGGTATCAGTAATTGGGGGATTCTCAAATGGAATTTGAAAATGCAATAAAATACATACAAAATAGGTTACATGTCACGACCCGCTCCCGAATAATCGGACACGAGTCGGACACGCCCAGCCTTCGTCGTTAGACACGACGAAGTAAGCTGTACCAAGCTAGAGAAACTAACCAGATAAACATGAAAGTATAGAATCACAGCATCTAAAAACGTATCCCAGAATGATCACCATAATCCACAATTCTATGTATGTAAATGTACGAGTCATCAAGAATGAAATGTACATGAATTCTAAAGACAATATCTAAGAGTAAAGCTAACAGTCTAAACCTGAACCTCAAGCTAAGCCTCATCCTGCTCAGCTAAATCCTGGGCTCTGGCCCATAGAGTAGAACAATGTCCTGCAAGCATACCTGCAACTTATCCAGTCAGGAGCGGAGCAAAGTACAATTCTAGGTAATGAACAATAACATCATGATATAGAAAGTAAATGCTGAAAGAACAAGAAGAACAAGATTTGTAAAGAAAAGGAAGAACATGAACTACTGCTATAAAGATACATGAAAGATCACGACTATATAAAGATGCAGAAAAGATCACGACTATAGCTAAAATCAAGATCAGGATCATAGGAACTAGTTGTAAGAACAAAATCCTAAACATGTGTGTTATAAATTTGAAATACTTCTATGATATGTGACCAGCTATGGGTAAGATCATGAAAGAACATGAAAGATCCTGAAAGATCATGTAATGGTACGGCTTAGGACCCGCGTGCACTGTACGAGGCCTAAGCTAAAGATCATGAATAAGTATCCGGGTTTGGTCACAAATCTAGAGTATTTCCCCCACCCCAAGATACAAGTAAGATCATAAAAGAACAAGCCAGAAAAGATCATGAACGTGTCGCAGTGTGTCAGCAATAAAGAACAAGAAAAATGCACTAATCAAAACCATAGAGTGTACTTGCCTTGCTCCAGAAAAGTACAAGTAACCAAGAAACTGGGTGTCCTCCTGTAAGTAAATAATTTACAGGTTGGTTAAGTTCTAGATGTAGGGACATCAACTAATTATAACTATCTATCAAAATATACCTGGTTAACCATTAATTATATCTAATTCTCCTGTTAATTAATTATACACATATCCTAGCTAGCTATATTTATATAGGTCAGGATGCTGTCTCAAGCTGCCAATAACTAGGAACCCAATTTAACTCATCTTGTGACCCAATATAGATGACTCAACTGACTTTCTGATAGAGCTATCCTTAACGACCTAAACGACAATTGAATTAATCAATTATCACCCCAGGATATAAGAGAGGAAAACGATATTACTCTGATGATACCAAGAGTCAACAACACCAAAAGAATTAATAAGTAAATGCTATAAAAACCCAGCCCTACAATGATGGGTTTGAAGCTCACCTGCCCCCAAATTTGTTGATACTAACCTTAGGGTTTATCTAGCTGGTAATATACAACCAACTTAAATAAGTAAAGCAGCCCCAACCAGAAACACTTTCTGGAGCCCAACCAGCAAAACAAATATGTTCAACAAATAATTCCCAAAACCCAGAACTGAGTGGATTAGCAAACTTATACAAGTACTCAAATTCCTTTATAACTGACACCAATAACAATCTTGTTGGACACGCAACCAGGACACGGACAAAATTCGGACATGCCTCTACGTCACAACTACATAAACCTGCCATATAAATTCCAACGGCTACTCTACTCAATTTGTAATCCAAAACTTTTAAGAGGGAAAATTACAGAACCAAATATGAAAATATATATACAACACAAATCAAAATCTGAATTTAACCCAAGAGAATTATACTAGCCCAAATCCCAGAGTATTATACAACCAAATCAAATCGGGAAATCAAAACAGGAAAATATACATTTAATTGCTAACAAAATAGTAATATAGAACCCAACTTGTTAAAATTAATGAGGGAAATCCTGCCCCCGCTAAAACAACTCATAAATGATTTTGAACATGACTCAAAGCGCTGAACACACACGAGGGACACGAACGATCCTCTGGACACAACCAACGCTGGATACGAGCAACAACTCCCCGACTCCTATCCCAGACCTGCCCAACTCTCTCAAACTCAAAGAGTAGAAATAGGAATCAAAGAACTATCAGTAAGGTAGCATCAATACCTGAAGAAAGGAATCCTCAAGACATGTTTCCGGTGTCGGACACGATCACAGGACTCAGATAGTACCCGGACTCGCTGCAATGACGTATTGGAAAATACAGATCAGATCAAAACTCTCCTTCAACCAACAGAGGTGACAATTTCAACTTAAACAATCGATCCATATAATCTATAGATTCATTCAATGATATTATCAGTTCAAGCATAAACTTACCCAAAATCGAAGATCGGCTACAGAGCAAGTGCCGCTTCTCCGACAAATTGTTCAGACAAGAAGTCAATCTCTGGGAACCAAGGATCCAATGATTTAGCATTCAAATCCAAACGACAAGAGTCCAAATCACTATAAAATATTCAAACCTACAGATCCAAACATATGAATCGAGACTCACCAATTCATTCGTCGCTGCGTCGTGCACCAGTATCTCCGGAAAGGACACGCCGTCTTCGTCATCGACGCTTGTCACCGAGAAAGAGCTCGATACGTCGATGCCATCGGAGAATCAGACCATCGTCGCGGCCTCAGTTGCGGGGTCCTGAACCTTGCAGACCACAGTCCCCCGACGGCGATCCTCTCATTCGCCGTCGCCTCCGACGACGAACCGACCGCTGGAGCGATCCTCCGGTGGGTCCGCGAGATCCGGAGCCCACCGTCGGCTTCGTCAGAAACCCTAGCTCCTGGCGGAGGAAGGACGCGCTCGCAGAGAAGGCCTCGGCGAGGCGCAGATCATGAGATTGAGAACTCGAGTGGCCAATGACGATGAGATCTAGAAAAAGAAAAAAAAATCTCGGCAAAAGTTTTTTTTTTGATCAGAGGACTTGGAAAAGAAAGAATGAAGAAGAAGAATTTGGGAATTTCCTTAAGCCCGATCCATAATGGAAATGAAGAATGACAGCAGAGAAATAAAGAAAAGTTGGATTTAAGCAGTAAGCCCCTCCCACTCTTATTAGTTTACAGATCAGTCCTCCTGCTATAGAAATTTTACACAAACCCCCTTCCTTTCACTATTGCAGATTTGATAAAGATAAATAGTTATAATATTTTTGAAATGAGTGGGACCACTAAGTTTGTTACAACAAACTGCAAATTTGAAAAGTGGTCCAAAAATAATTCCCTCTAAAAATATATTACCAAAATTATTATTATTTAAAACTAATTTATTATTTCAAAACTTAATAATAACAATTTAATTTTTAGAATCAAATTATTCTTCTTAAAACTGGGAAGTGGAGTTACAAATCTCCCCTCCTTAAAAAAATTTCGTCCTCGAAATTCAAAGGACCAAAAATAAATCCCAACAATTCACAAAAGATCCAAACACCCGTTATTTATTGAAATAGAATTCTATAAGAAACAGAGTACAATCAAATCAATCAAACAGAGTGGGATAGCGCTCCCGCATCTCATCCTCGCGCTCCCATGTGGACTCTTCCGGAGAGTGGTGTCTCCACATGACGCAGACGAGTGGGATAGTCTGGTTCCGCAAGCGCTTCTCTCTTCGATCAAGGATCTCTACTGGCTGCTCCTCGTAAGTCAATCTCGGGCCTACCTCCAGCTCGGAATAGTCCACCACATGGCTCGGGTCTGGAATGTAGCGTCAAAGCTGAGATACGTGGAAGATGTCATGCACTCCCTCCAAGCTAGCTGGAAGCGCCAGTCGATACGCCACCTCGCCAATCCGTGCCGTCACGTCGAAAGGCCCGATGAATCTCGGACTGAACTTTCGGCCTCTGCCCAAACGAATGGTGCCTCTGGTCGACAAGATTCTTCAGGAACACTCTGCTTCTAACTGCGAACTCCAGTGATCATCTGCTGTTGTCCGCCTAGTGCTTCTGTCGATCCATGACGCTCTGAGCCTTGAGTCCAAGTACACACAAGAAGTTTGGGATATCACGCTTTGACAAAGATCGAGGATCAAATAGTCACGAAGTGGAAGGAATTTCAATTACAACTTAGAGGAGTAAAATCATGAAGACACAAACTATTAACTACGATCAAAATTGATAGTTTAACACAAGTGGACCAGGACAAGATAAAAAAATATGGTCAAATAGACATGATTTAAGATTGAAGTTTAGACAAGACACAACGAAATACGGAATCACAATCTGGTAATATACAATTTTGAGGAATTCAATGATATAACGATAAAGTGCTGGAAGGAAAATTTAGCAAGGATTGATTGAGGAGACATACACAATACTCATGAGATACAATATCAAATCAGGATGAACTTGTAAGGATCTGTGATTCTCGAAAACCAATAATCATATAAAAAGGAAATATATTCTCCAGAATATCCAAGAACATATTGGTATCTGAAATCACTTTGCTTAGAATCCCTACCCCGCCAGTATGTATCTGACTGCAGTGGACTTTCGGCTTCGTGACTCAAATAATAATATGTCTACAAATAGTCTATCAACCTTATCCATTTTCCAACAATTATTGATGAAACAACCCAAGAGATCAAGATATGAAGAATATGACAAGTCTCGACAATACTCGAAAACCTATGGGTGTCTGAAATCACTTCAACTTAGAGTTCCTGCCTCGCCAGTGCGCTACTGGCTGCAGTGAACCCTCAGTCTCCATAATCCAGCTAATGGCTACAGCGTGCAACTGTCATGCCATAGTAGGTCATCGAATAGCCTCTCGACTTTATCCCTAGGAATTTCAAAAGAGTTTCAAGGAGTTCAAAATGAGTTTCAATAGTCCAAGCCACGGAATGGTGAAGTTACCTGACTGTTAGAATACATGAGTTTATTAAGTACTAAAAATGACAAGGGATCCAATCAGTGAGTACAAAAGGGCAACCAGGGAGATTTAAAATTTCAGACAGGGAGCGAAGTTTCAAACTATAACGAAATTTCAACTGATATATGGAATGGTAACAAGATTCCATATATGAGACATTATTCCAAAGGGATAACAGAGTCTCGAAGGATGAACTGAAGCAAGGTATCAGATAGGAGACAAGTTTCAAAATAAGAAATAAATCCCGTACTAGAAACAAGTTTCAATAAAATCTCGAATAACAATGAAATCTCGAGCAAAAACTTGAATTGAAAAGGAATTCTCCAATAAATTACACAGTGAAAATAGAAAATCAATATCAACAAAGTCGCGAATAAGAAGTGAAATCTTGAACATAATCTCGAACAAGAAGCAAGGTTACGAACAGTGATTTAGAAAACAGGGTATCAGATAGCGAACAAAAAACAGGTATCGAACCCTGATTATGAAACGATTAGAACTTCAATAGGAAACAAGGTCGAACAAAGTGGTGAACAGAAACAATTTCTTGAATAGAAACAAGTCTCAAATAGTAAACAAAATCTCATAGGGAATGAGCCAAGTTTCAAAATAGAAAACAAGATCTTCAAACGATGTCTCGAATAGGGGCTGAATCTCAAGCAAGTGTCAAGATGGGAGTGAAGATTCAAACAATATTTTGATTGGGGACAAGTTTCAAAATAAAATTTCGGATAGAAATAAAATCTTAAATAGCACTTGGTTCGAATAGAAAATTTCAAATAGAAGCCAAAAACAAAGCCATGAATATGAAACAGGATATCGAATAGTGGATTCTAAACAATTATCGAATTATGGATCTGTAACCAGTTTGCCAAATAAGAAACAATATCTCGAAATAAGTTTCGAACATCAATCAAGGTTTCAAACAAGAAGTTTTAAGAAATGATCTGGGTGCTTCAAGGAATTTAAGGAAAAGCTGAATTGCGAATTAAGATATATGGTTTTCTCCAACCAGACAAGAAAGCCTTCGATCTTCAGTTCGTCTTTAGTATTTCTTCAAGAACTAGGATCACTTCAAATTCTTTAACTGTCCTGACGTTGGCTGGTCCTTGCGGTAATGCTCTATATAGCTGCTGAATCTGGAGATGCGGGTCCTTCTGCTGCGGTCCTGGTGCTCCTCGTACTTGTTCTCGGGCAGTGCGATCAACGGTCTCCGGAAAATCTTTGACTTGGTGAGTAGGCGATTAGCAGTACAAGCATAGCCTTCGTCTTTTGCGGCACTCTTCGTAGTGGTGTCCTGAGCTGCGACAGATATACAAATAGTCGCCGGCTGAATCTGAATCTGAATCTTCCGCTGGGCTGAAGAAGCATGGTCTGAGTGTGTTGACGCTTTACGGATCCACAGTAGTTGCTATCTTCATCATAAGTCTTCATGTTTCTCCTGAACTTCAGCTTTCCGTCGCATCCTATTGTCCGTGCTACATTCTGGATCTCCTGGCTGGTGGCTCTAATCTTCAGAGAAATCGGATCCTTATATGCTGAGATGATCTTCAGTGGCGACTTCAGGTTCTCGATCTGCTCTCTGGTGCAAGATATGCGCTCGGTGTCGAAAAAGTCCAAGTGTCCGAGAGTCTAGAAATCAGAAGTCCTTTCTAACTCGGAAAATGCATTTGCAAGTCTGGATTGGAAAATGCGGCCTGCTGGTGTCAAGAAACTCTTGAAACATCTTCGTCAACTGCGTACTACCCATGGGGATAGTAGAGTGATAAAAGGTAGTGGAAGCTCGAAACCTTCAAGTGTAGGTGGATCAACAGTTCTGGTGTCGCGTGCTTTTGAACTATCTGCAAAACAAAAAACTATTAAAATAACCTAGACCTACATACAACAAGTGTTTATAGAATATTAAAATACCTGATACACCTGATATACCTGATATACCCTTATTTTCCGATTTTTCCTACGCTGTGATCAAGTTTTCCTAGTATAATCAAGTCCCCCAATAGTACTCTAATACCTAGGTACCATTAGGATAAACCTGCATGGGCCACCACTAAAAATATGTCACGACCCGCTCCCGAATAATCGGACACGAGTCGGACACGCCCAGCCTTCGTCGTTAGACACGACGAAGTAAGCTGTACCAAGCTAGGGAAACTAACCAGATAAACATGAAAGTATAGAATCACAGCATCTAAAAATGTATCCCAGAATGATCACCATAATCCATAATTCTATGTATGTAAATGTACGAGTCATCAAGAATGAAATGTACATGAATTCTAAAGACAATATCTAAGAGTAAAGCTAACAGTCTAAACCTGAACCTCAAGCTAAGCCTCATCCTGCTCAGCTAAATCCTGGGCTCTGGCCCATAGAGTAGAACAATGTCCTGCAAGCATACCTGCAACTTATCCAGTCAGGAGCGGAGCAAAGTACAATTCTAGGTAATGAACAATAACATCATGATATGGAAAGTAAATGCTGAAAGAACAAGAAGAACAAGATTTGTAAAGAAAAGGAAGAACATGAACTACTGCTATAAAGATACATGAAAGATCACGACTATATAAAGATGCAGGAAAGATCACGACTATAGCTAAAATCAAGATCAGGATCATAGGAACTAGTTGTAAGAACAAAATCCTGAACCTGTGTGTTATAAATTTGAAATACTTCTATGATATGTGACCGGCTATGGGTAAGATCATGAAAGAACATGAAAGATTCTGAAAGATCATGTAATGGTATGGCTTAGGACCCGCGTGCACTGTGCGAGGCCTAAGCTAAAGATCATGAATAAGTATTCGGGTTTGGTCACATATCTAGAGTATTTCCCCCACCCCAAGATACAAGTAAGATCATGAAAGAACAAGCCAGAAAAGATCATGAACGTGTCGCAGTGTGTCAGCAATAAAGAACAAGAAAAATGCACTGATCAAAACCATAGAGTGTACTTGCCTTGCTCCAGGAAAGTACAAGTAACCAAGAAACTGGGTGTCCTCCTGTAAGTAAATGATTTACAGGTTGGTTAAGTTCTAGATGTAGGAACATCAACTAATTATAACTATCTATCAAAATATACCTGGTTAACCATTAATTATATCTAATTCTCTTGTTAATTAATTATACACATATCCTAGCTAGCTATATTTATATATGTCAGGATGCTGTCTCAAGCTGCCAATAACTAGGAACCCAATTTAACTCATCTTGTTACCCAATATAGATGACTCAACTGACTTCCTGATAGAGCTATCCTTAACGACCTAAACGACAATTGAATTAATCAATTATCACCCCAAGATATAAGAGAGGAAAACGACATTACTCTGATGATACCAAGAGTCAACAACACCAAAAGAATTAATAAGTAAATGCTATACAAACCCAGCCCTACAATGATGGGTTTGAAGCTCACCTGCCCCCAAATTTGTTGATACTAACCTTAGGGTTTATCTAGCTGGTAATATACAACCAACTTAAATAAGTAAAGCAGCCCCAACCAGAAACACTTCCTGGAGCCCAACCAGCAAAACAAATATGTTCAACAAATAATTCCAAAAACCCAGAACTGAGTGGATTAGCAAACTTATACAAGTACTCAAATTCCTTTATAACTGACACCAACAGCAATCTTGTTGGACACGTAACCAGGACACGGCCAAAATTCGGACATGCCTCTACGTCACAACTACAGAAACCTGCCATATAAATTCCAACGGCTACTCTACTCAATTTGTAATCCAAAACTTTTAAGAGGGAAAATTACAGAACCAAATATGAAAATATATATACAACACAAATCAAAATCTGAATTTAACCCAAGAGAATTATACTAGCCCAAATCCCAGAGTATTATACAACCAAATCGAATCGGGAAATCAAAACAGGAAAATATACATTTAATTGCTAACAAAATAGTAATATAGAACCCAACTTGTTAAAATTAATGAGGGAAATCCTGCCCCCGCTAAAACAACTCATAAATGATTTTGAACATGACTCAAAGCACTGAACACACACGAGGGACACGAACGATCCTCTGGACACAACTAACGCTAGATACGAGCAACAACTCCCCGACTCCTATCCCAGACCTGCCCAACTCTCTCAAACTCAAAGAGTAGAAATAGGAATCAAAGAACTATCAGTAAGGTAGCATCAATACCTGAAGAAAGGAATCCTCAAGACATGTTTCCGGTGTCGGACACGATCACAGGACTCAGATAGTACCCGGACTCGCTGCAATGACGTATTGGAAAATACAGATCAGATCAAAACTCTCCTTCAACCAACAGAGGTGACAATTTCAACTTAAACAATTGATCCATATAATCTATAGATTCATTCAATGATATTATCAGTTCAAGCATAAACTTACCCAAAATCGAAGATCGGCTACAGAGCAAGTGCCGCTTCTCCGAGCAAATTGTTCATACAAGGAGTCAATCTCTGGGAACCAAGGATCCAATGATTTAGCATTCAAATCCAAACGACAAGAGTCCAAATCACTATAAAACATTCAAACCTACAGATCCGAACATATGAATCGAGACTCACCAATTCATTCGTCGCTGCGTCGTGCACCAGTATCTCCGGAAAGGACACGCCGTCCTCGTCATCGAAGCTTGTCACTGGGAAAGAGCTCGATACGTCATTGCCATCGGAGAATCAGACCACCGTCGCGGCCTCAGTTGCGGGGTCCTGAACCTTGCAGACCACAGTCCCCCGACGGCGATCCTCTCATTCGCCGTCGCCTCCGACGACGAACCGACCGCTGGAGCGATCCTCCGGTGGGTCCGCGAGATCCGGGGCCCATCGTCGGCTTCGTCAGAAACCCTAGCTCCTGGCGGAGGAAGGGCGCGCTCGCAGAGAAGGCCTCGGCGAGGCACAGATCATGAGATTGAGAACTCGAGTAGCCAATGACGATGAGATCTAGAAGAAGAAAAAGAAATCTCGGCGAAAGTTTTTTTTTTTTGATCAGAGGACTTGGAAAAGAAAGAATAAAGAAGAAGAATTTGGGAATTTCCTTAAGCCCGATCCATAATAGAAATGAAGAATGACAGCAGAGAAATAAAGAAAAGTTGGATTTAAGTAGTAAGCCCCTCCCACTCTTATTAGTTTACAGATTAGTCCTCCTGCTATAGAAATTTTACACAAACCCCCCTTCCTTTCACTATTGCAGATTTGATAAAGAAAAACAGTTATAATATTTTTGAAATGAGTGGGACCACTAAGTTTGTTACAATAAACTGCAAATTTGAAAAGTGGTCCAAAAATAATTCCCTCTAAAAATATATTACCAAAATTATTATTATTTAAAACTAATTTATTATTTCAAAACTTAATAATAACAATTTAATTTTTAGAATCAAATTATTCTTCTTAAAACTGGAAAGTGGAGTTACATTAGGGTAGAGTCATACACGTGTACATGAGCTACACACGACGTATCGTATCCTAGGGAAGCAGGACACGATGTGTCCCAGCTCATGAACACACTTAGACACGCACACACAGCGCAGTGTCGTGCGGTGAGTCCAAGGACTCGTGCACCCGACACAGGCCACGTGGATACACGTGGCAGTGCACACTGTAGCCCACATATAGGGCTATACGGTTGACACCCTGCCTTATGTCCAAAACGTGTATCATGTCGTGTCCAGCCACGTATCAGTGGCCAAAAACGTGTGTGTCTGCCTGTGCGTGCGACCAGTGCAGGTCGAATTTCGTGTCTGACACAACACGACTCGACTCGAGACTTGGGGGCTGACATGTCAGTCAGTGCCCCTCCTCGATACCAAAGCTCAGACCACCATGTGTCCTGTACAGCGAGCACTAGGCCCCGAGTAGCAGGACAGTGCACGCTAGCATGTACAGCGTGTCCGTGTCCTCGTGTGGACACGACATGTCTCCAAAACCACAGACTAAGAACACGAATATAAAGACAAATCCTAGATCTAGAAATCCATTAAAAAATATTTCCAAAAACAACACAAAAGGTTGGGTGTGGTATTTCATCAAACACTGTTTGCCATAAAATATAAAAGAGCAGAACAGTTTTATGGGGGGACTGGACTTTTACTTCACGTTACAAACTCGCTTGTACAAAGAAAGCCTCGGGATGAAAACCTAGGTACATCAATCTAAGTACAATTGTTTATTTTTGATTCTGGAGGGTGACGATAGAGGCTCGGGAAAGCGACGACAGCTCTGCCTTACTCCTTGGACGATCGGACGTAGCCTTGGCTCCTGTGGCGAGATACTTGGCGTTGACGAAGAAATGCTCTTCTTGCTCTCCTCGTATTGCTCTTCTGGCTTCTCTCTCTCTGGATTAATCTCTGTGTATTTTTCTCTCTGATTATTGGGGGAGCGTCCTTTTGCAAGGGAATGACACCTTGCTATTTATAATAGTGGGGGGGGGGGGCATCATTAGGGTTTGCAATGGTTGCCCATTCTCAAAGTGGCGGTGGCCTAGTAAATGATCAATCTGGGCCATTAATCTTGAGCATGAAGGATCTGGGCCATTAATGAGGATTATGCCAAATCATGTCAGTAATTAATGTTGATTGCAATAAATCCCTATCATGATGATTTGCTAATGTCCACAAATCTAAATGAATCAATTTAATTCATTCTGTTGCCACGTGTCCCAAATTATTGGGATCTGACCCAAAATTTGATTATCTTTAGGACACGTGTCCTGTCATCATTGTTGAGCCACATGAGGAGCATTCGTGTTTGGACCGCATGAAGGTCGTCATGACCGAACCGCATAAAAGATTTCATGACTGAGCCGCATGAATAGTCTCTATACTCGAACCGCATGAAGGTTGTCATGACCGAGCCGCATGAATATGTTCATGACCGAGCCGCATGGGGGTTCTTCATGACCGAGCTGTATAAGAGTCTTCATGGCCGAGCCGCATAGATTTCTTCATGGCCGAGCCGTATGGGGGACCTTCATGATTGAATCGCACAGATTTCTCTGCACTGGCCGCATGAACTCGTTTAGACTGGCCGCATAAACTTGCCTCGAAGCTGTGAGGATTTTCCCCAATTTTCTAGGAAGATAGTGCTCTTATGTCAGTCATTATGACTACTTTTCGTCAGGGCTGTCAACTGTCAGCTGTCAGCCGTCAGAGCATTAATTATCGGCCGTCAGAGCATTAATTGTGTTTGAATGACGCTGGGTACAGCCGTTCTAAAAAGACAAATGGCTTCCCTCTGCTGGCCGCATGGAGTCCACTCTGTGTTTGAGCCGCATGGGACTCTTTAGCCGCATGTGGCTCCTTGGCCGCATGGATCATTTTTCTTCTTTTTTTATGCTTCTACAAGACCCCCTTCAAAGTTTTCAATTTGCAAAATTGAAATACTTTGAATAAGAAGCATGATTATGCCAGAGCCGCATGAATATATTCTGCCAGAGCCGTATGGATATATTCTGTCCTAGCCGCATGGATTTGACCAGCCGCATGACTCTTTGAGCTGCATGGGCTGTTTTGGCCGCATGAGCTTCTGGCCACGTCTTCCAGCCACATGTGCAAATCTTTTGTAAATCTTCTGTATTTAATGCTCTTGATTTGCTGTCAGATTTTAAGAGCCGCTTTTTGGGCCAGGATCCCAAGAGTCAGGCTATTATTAAGCCATTTTGCCTCGATGACCGAAGAGTCGGTCATCATATTGTACGCGAATCGAGGCGTTCCTTCCTTGTCTATAAATATGAACACTTTCGTTCTGAGGAACCTCCTTTGCTCTCTTTAATCTTTTGCTGTTCTAACTCTTTTCTCTACCAAGCATCTATGGCTCCCAAGAAGGCTGCTGCGTTGAAGGCTGCGAAGGACAAGGCGGTCGCTTCTGCAGCGGCTGTAGCGACGAACGTGGCCACTCCTCCGCCGGCCGCTGTTCACTCTGTTCATCCCGACGTTCATCCGCCTATTGCTGGTAAGGGCGTTGCCTTAGAACCCTAACTGCCATGGCTCTGCTGCATAATTTATGCACAAGCCGCATGTACAAGGTTCGTCGATATGATCGCATAAGCACTTCGCCCAGGAGGCTACATGGGCTTGTCATACTCGATCTGAACCGCATATATATTTTCGGTTTGGGCCGCATGAGCGTAGTTTACTTTTGAACCGCATAAGCTCATCTGCTTGTAGCCGCATGAGTCTGTCTGTTCCGGGCCGTATGAGTCTGCGTGGACTTTGAACCGCATAGTCTTACCTGAATCCGAGCCGCATCCGTGCCTAGATTTGTCTGTTGAGTCCATGTAAACCTTGCACCGCATAGGCCCTTCTCCAAACTGCAGAAGCTTCATAAGCTCATCTGAACTTGATTTGTATGGACTCGTCTGACTCGGAGCCGCATAAGGATATGATGAACAGAACCGCATGGACTCATCTGGTTCTGAGCCACATGAGGCTGTAACGACCCGAGCTGCATAGACTCAAATGATCTTTCAAATGCTTCTTGTTTTGACTATCTTCTAATCTTATTTCTTTCGTCTATCTTCAGTGAATCTGCCAGTAAATCCTGCGGGGGAACTCCTAGTAGGCTCGAATCAGTTTGCCTTGGGCGTGCGTCTTGATGACTTAGTTAAATACGTGCTGAATCAATTTCCTGCTAATGAGCCTTCGGGGAGGTTGAACGCCATCGAGAATCAGACCCTCCATTATTTTCGTGCCATGATGAATTCTGGAAAGTTGGATGGATCATACCTGAAGCCCTCATTCCTCTTCGGAGATGCTTTAATCATAAAGAATCTCCGAGTATTAGAGATCTCTGAGAACTGGGATTTTACTTTGGATGGGGTGGCAATCCATATTCCTCTCATGAAGCGTCATTATCCTCTGTCGTGGTTCAATATGGTATTGTTGGACAGGAAGATAGTGTGTAACTTAACTCCTACCCAATCAGGGATGTTGATGGACGACATCCATTATAACCCGAACATTAGGTCAGCGTACGCGGGTAAGGATTCCGTCCTCCGGTACATGATGGGACTGGCCCTAGGTACTTTTATGAACGTATATGGTCCCAACTTCACATTCACTCAAGCTGATACATTCCTGAATCGACTTGCTCGCAAAAAATCTTATCCCGTTGGCAGACTGGCATTGCTGAACTGGATAAACCCCACTTCTACGTGGGCCCACTTAACCACTCGGGTTCTGCAGACCTACGGGACATTCCTGCGGGAAGTGGGACTCTATCATGCCATCCGGGGCGCCTGTCACGGGCTTTCTATCAATAAGCCATTGTTCGTGGCGCTCCTGGAGATATATAACCGGCGAACGGGGACGTTCTTCGCACCCGGAGGGGAGTTGGGGCTTGCTCTCCACGAGATGTATACTGTCTCCAAGCTTCCGTGGGGGAACGAGCCTTTCGAGGTGTACACCCCGTCGAACGAGGAGCTCGAGGACCTGAACCGAAGACTCCCAGGTTTTGTTGTGGTGTACCAGGAGTTGCTATACCATCATAGTGCTTGTCACCAGATGGCTATAAAAAAGGTGGATAGCTCAGAAGGGAACGCTCCCCACACCACATCCTGGGTCAATTATCTTTTTAAAGTTGGCCCTTCTGACGAGGTTATTCCTCGAACCCCTCAAACCCAGGAAGAGATAAAAGACCTGATGTTGAGCGTCAAGAAGTCGCGGTCTAATAGCGACATATTCGGGAGTCAAGCTGACGCTCTTAGCTATTTTTACTACGGTACCAGGCAGATGTCTGAGAAAGCGCTCCTGGCTAGATTTTTAATGATATGGCTACGGAACTGCATAGTCTCGGGGGGGGGGGGGCAGGTTCTATTGAGAGGATCAGCCGCCACTTCATCCTCCCTGCCGTTAAGCTGGTATTTGGAGTTAGACTGGCTCTTCTTTCGACTATGGTGTGTAGCATACACCATGGTCTTCGAACATTCTCGTCCAAGGTTATAGCCCGCAAGAAGATGCTGGACTTTGAGCGCATAGAGCTACCTTTCCACTATTTGATGGGGTGGTTATTGATGCACTACAAGTCTTTGATGGGATCTGGAACAGCGAAAGATGCTACAGACGAAGACGCTTTCCTTTTCCAATACCATCACCAACCTTGGAAATACAATACTATGCCAGCTTGTCGGAGGGCGCTGGCGAGGGTGGATGGGTGTGACTTTTTCATGTCTGTTCCTCATTTTTCCGATGAGGAAGTGAGGGATGTACACCTTGATGGTACCGGACCTTCTCACTTTCTGTCTCCGAAGATGCTCACCTGGTTGCGCAACATTCGCCCCGCGCATCTGGTTTATCGTAACCGCGATAATGTGTACTTGGAGCCCTACCTGCCTAGTAGGTTTTTCCGTCAATTTGGCTATAGCCAGTTATTCCTTGACTGTCCCAGCCCTTGCTTGGGCTTTGAAGGTAGCGTTCTTGATGGTGTCAGGGCGTGGAATTATTATGACGCTTATCATACTCGGGCCAGCTTCTCGGTCCCTGATACTAAGGTGCCGAGGGAAATTTTGTACGTGGCTGCCTTGTATCATGTTATGGCGAATAAGCCCCCTGTCAATTTCGATCCGAGTACCAGTTTCATCATGGGTACTGGTTTAGAGGAAAAGCCCAAGGGGGCTAAGGCTAGAAAGCAACTAGCGCTCCAGACTCCCCTCCATGAATTAGAATCTTCCGAGGCGGCTGAGGAGGATGATGATCATGATAGCGAAGACTCTCTTTCTTTTGGGGGTGAAGAAGTAGCGGATCAACCGCTTGCCACACCAGACGAACCGGCGAAGGATCCGCCGCTTGCTACACAAGAGGAAGTAGTGAGGGAAGGACAGCCTCCCGTTGTGCCTGGTCCCTCACGCAAACGAGTCAGACGCGAGTCTTCTGACGGTAGAACGACCTTTTCTGTGAAAAGAGCCGCCGTTAGGTCTCGTGGGTTGCTTATTACCGAGAGCGGTGGGGATGCTGACGGTGCTCCAGAGGTAAGACTATGTTGGAGCTATCTCCTTGTTGTGGCCTTCTTTTTTCTTGGAGATATGACCTAATCAATTTTTTTTTCTTGTAGGCATCTGACGAACCAGGCTCTCCTGAACCGTCTGCTGCCCCTGGAGTTGATCCGGTCCTTGCTGCTTTGATTAGCGGCATGTGTGCCGCGGTCCTTTCTACGGGGCCCTCTCAGCGGCGGCTGGGGACTCCCATGTTGCTGAGGCCTCGGTCCAGGGTGACGAAGGTTTCCTTGGGCCAGTCTCCGAGATTGCTGAATTTCAGCAAGGCGACGCCGATCTCATCGCATCCCCTCCAGAGGGTGCCGGGGCGGAGGAGTCTATTATATTCGACTCGGAGGCCGCTGGTGGAGAGGTTGTGGTGGCCGTAGGCGAACCTCAGCCTCCACACTCTTCTGCTGGTAAGATAAGCCAAATATTGACTAGTGAGGGGGCTTATTTGCTCTATCAACATATCCTCCAGGTCAAATCAATTCATTATTGTCTTGGCCCTACAGGTCCTGACCCTTTACTTCCCACAGCGGATGTTCTTGGGAAAGGCTCGGCCTGTTGCGATATGGGGGAAATGAGCGTTTCCACTCCTTCACCGACTCATGTCGAGGGGCCTCCCGCCAGCTCCGGGCAGATGAAAGTGGAGCTTGTTCCGGGAGCGATGGTCTCCGTCTCATCCTCTGCTGCTTATACGGCTTCAGAGACTGACTTCTCGGCCCTGCCGAGCATTCAAGTTCTGCGGGCTGCTGAAGAGGAGTTGGCCGCTGTTCAGGCGTCCTTCCGTACGGAGTTTGTTTCCCTCGTGGCAGGAGCGGCAGATTCTGTCGCATCTTCTTCAGTGTTGCCAGCTACACTCCCGTTGACGCCGGCTTCTTCGGAGGCTCTGGACGAGGTATCGCAGGATATGGTCGACAGCTTCTATCGCCATTTAAAGAGGGGCGTAGATGTTGCCGTAGAATGGGGGACCCCTTTTTCTCTGTCCCTGTGGTGCGCTCGGGGTCAGATTGAAACTTTGAAGACTCTTTCTGGCGGGGTGGGGTTGGCTGCGCTCCTGGAGCCCATGTTGGCAGAGGCTGATCAGCTCGTGACCCGATTGCTGGTGTTACGACAAGCTGACTTGCCTGCTGCGATTGAGCGGGAGCGGGGCTTCCTTATTGCCGCTCGGGATAGGATAAAGCTCGCTCGAGACACTGCCGGGCCAGTTGTGAAGGGGGACCTTGACAAGCTTTCCGCTTCGTATGACAGGCTGGGTCGTCGGAGTCAAGATTGTAGGACTCGGGAAGAGGTTGCTTCTCGCGGAATAGCTGACACGAAGGAGCGGATTCTCGTGCTTCAGAGGGAATTGGCCTTCCTAGAGTCGGAGCTGAAGGCTGCTCATGCAGAACAGGAATCAATCGTTCGGGAGGCCGAGAAGGTTTCCCGATCTTCTGTTAACCTGGAGCGGGCTTTCAAGAAATTTGAGGACAACTGGCAAGCTCACGCTCATCTGGAGGACGCGGCGGCGCTGACCCAAGAGGTGGAGCATCGAGCTAGACAGAGGTTTGAGCGGTCGGTTGCCTTGCTGACGGACCGTCTTACGGCGTTATGTGCCCCAGAGCAGTGATCAGTCTTCTATTTTCTTTTGCTTTTTTTTTTTCTTTTTCTTTTTCTTTTTTTTTCTTTTTGTTTTCATTTTGTAAGGGGTGTGATCCCAAATAATGTAGCACTTCAAATTTTGAATAAATGAGCATGTTTCAACTCATCTTCTCTTTCTTGTACTCGTGGTGTTTGTGGAATTGAACCTGCTGGAGAATTATTTGTGGACCTGTTACCCTGGGCGTACCTTGGTTTTAGGTACGAGTAACAAGTTTTGGTGAGAAATACCTAAAACAACTTCGCGATAAGACAGCTATAGAAGTTTTTGGTATTCGAGAGAATGCCAGGGAGCAACTGGGCTCCCAGGCATGATAAGGAAGGGGTGGGCGTGTACTGGAGACCCAGTACAGCAACTGTAGTTGACTGAGGACATTTGTGGTCAACAGAGGACATTTGTGGTCAACAGAGGACATTTGTGGACCTATTATCCTTGTCGTACTCCGGTTGTGGGTATAGATAATAGGTTGAAAGGGAACCGACATACTTACTCAGAGGTAATAAGGACATGGCAAGTATGAAGATTTCTTCTACGGAGCCTTCCCACACAGAGGTAATGAGGACATAGCAGGAGTGGGCTCAATGAAGAGGGGGGTACATAAAACGACTCAGAGGTAATGAGGACATGGAAGTTTTATGTAGGGGGTGATTTGTTTTTGGCGGAAGTGAAACGACTCAGAGGTAGCATCGACATGGTCGTTTTGGAAGTTTGTGGACCCGTTACCCTTTTTGTGCACTGGGAGTGCGGGTAGTGGATCATGAGGGAGGATCTCTTATAAGAAGAAAGTTCAGAGGTATGATCATATATGACTTACTATCTGAAAGAGTGACCGGGATGTGAGTTCAGAGGCACCAGCGGGTACATGACTCGATATTGTGAAAGTGTGAGTTCAGTGGCACTAGCGGGCACATGACTCGATAATTTGGGATATTGTGGATGTGAGTTCAGCGGCACGAGAGGGTATATGACTCGGGAATCTAGAGAATGGTGAGTGTGAGTTCAGCGGTACCAGCGGGTACATGACTCTTTGTATGGAACTATAATGTAAGTTCAGTGGTATAGGGAGGTACATAACTCGATACTCTGAGATATCTCGAGGATTTCGTTTCAGACATAATACTTCTTCAGGAACTTGCCGTTGATGGGCAATATGAGCAAGTCTCCATTTTGCTTTGCGAGGCGGTAGGCGCCGTTGGAGAATACAGCTTCGATGATGAATGGGCCTTCCCATTTTGGTTGGAATTTACCGGCAGTTTTATGCGTCATAACCATCGGCCTCCGAACCGCTAGAACGAGATCGCCTACTTGGAATGTTCTGACCTTGACCTTCTTGTTGAAAGCTCTGGAGATTGTGGCCTGATATAGTTCGATTCGCTGTTGAGCTAACATACGTTTCTCGTCTAGGGCCTCCAATTCCTGTAGTCGGCGATGGTGGTTTTCGTCTGTCGTCAGCTGATGTGTGAGGGCGACGCGGAGTGAGGGGATCTACGTCTCTAATGGGAGAACTGCCTCACTCCCGTACACCAGGGAAAATGGTGTATTCCTGGTGGCTGTTCGAACTGTGGTGCGATACGCCCATAAGCATTCGCCGAGCTTCTCGTTCCAGTCGCGCTTGTTAGAGGACACGAATTTCTTGAGTAGCTTGAATATGGTTTTGTTGAATGCTTCTGCTAACCCGTTGGCTGCTGGGTTGTAGGGTGTCGAATTAATGTTCTGAATTCGGTGCTTGTCGCAGAACCGATAAAATGCGTGGCTTACGAACTGTGGCCCATTGTCGTGAATGATCCTTCGGGGCAGTCCAAAGCGGTAGATGACATGATGCTTAAGGAAGCTGATCACGTTTGAAGTTTTCACCTCAGCCAATGGGATGGCTTCCGCCCATTTGGTGAAGTAATCGGTGATTGCGAGTATAAATCGGTGTCCTTTGGACGAAGGTGGGGTAATTGGGCCGACGATGTCCATACCCCATGCTTCGAATGGCCATGAGGCCACAGTCGGATGTAGGAATTCGGATGGCTGGTGGATGAAGTTGGCATGGATTTGGCAGGCTCTGCACTTTCGTGCATAATCTATTGCGTCTGCAACCATCGTGGGCCAGTAATAGCCCATTCGGCGAAGGTGGTCTTGCAGTTTCGGGCCAGGTTGATGGGCTCCATAGACACCATCATGGGCCTCGCGCATGACTTCCTTGGCTTCTATATTTGATAGACACCGAAGCAGCAACCCATCATAGGATCGGCGATACAGCATTTTCGTCTCCGTATCATAGAAAAATCTGAGAGAACGTCTTCTGATAGAAGTAGCTTCCTTCGGATTCTCTGGCAGGATGTCGTATACTACGAAGTCGATGAACGGCTGTCTCCAGTCTGGTGCTTCGTCGACTGAAAGGGTAGAGTAGCTTTCAATGCATCGAACGTTATCCTTAGGACAGACCAGTTTACGGCCTATTATGTCGACCTGATGACGAGCGTAATTTGGCACAGCTAGGGAAGCGGCCAAACCAGCTAGGGCATCAGCCTCAATGTTCTGGAGTCTAAGAACATGTTCTATGAAGAACCCTCCCAGAGACGAGATGATGTCGATTGCTATTCGATGATACGGGATCATGTCTTCGTGGCGGACCTCGTACGACCCCCGAATCTGATTGACGATTAACTGTGAGTCGCCATATGCTTCAAGATACTCTACCCCTAGCTCCTTTGCGAGTCGGAGGCCGATGACCAAGGCATTGTACCCGGCCACATTATTTGAGCAGGGCTCTGTGAGTAAGTAGGCCCGATTGATCACCAAGCCGGAGGAAGAAATCAGCACCACTCCAACTCCAGCGACGATGTTGCCTTTGGGTCCAGTTCTTGAAGCGCCGTCGAAGAACATTCGCCAGATGGCATCATGGGAGACTGTATTTGAACTGGTGACTTCGTCCGGTATTTTTTCATATACCCTAGTCGTCTCTGAACCTGGGTGTGCTGCTAGAAAGTCTGCCAGAGCCTGGCATTTAACAGCCTTTTGTGGGACGAAGATCATGTAGTATGGTGATAGTAATATCGCCCAGGTAGCAAGGCGAGAGCTGAATGCCCCAGGTTTGGTCATGAGGACCCTGAGGGGGTTGATCCGCGATATCACGTGGATGGTTTGTCTCGTGATGTAGTATCGCGTCTTCTGGATTTCGAACACGAGAGCAAGGCATTCCTTCTCTACGGCCGTGTACCGGTATTCTGGCCCAATCATCTTTCGACTGAGGTAGTATATAGCTTGTTCGTGGCCCGCATCATTGTTCTGTGCCAACAGAGCACCAAGAGAATGTTCCATCGCTCGCACATAGAGCAGGAATGGCTTCCCGACAACAGGAGCTACCAGGACTGGGGGGTTCGATAAATATTCTTTGATGCTGTCGAAAGCGTGCTGGCATTCCTCATCCCATACGAAAGAGACTCCCTTCTTCATGAGATGGGTGAATGGTTGACATCGTTCGGAGAGATTAGAGATGAATCTCCTGATGTAAGCTAGCCTGCCTTGGAGGCCTCGGAGTTCGCAGAGATTTTTCGGGGGACCCACCTCCATGATTGCCTTTGTTTTCTCGGGGTCGATGTGAATACCCTGAAAAGTAATGACGAAACCCAGGAATTTCCCGCTGGAGACTCCTAAGAATGATTTCGTAGGGTTCATCTTTAAGTTGTGTGCTCGTATTAGGTCGAACGCTGTCCTGAGATCTTGCAGATGATCTTCCTTCGAACGGCTTTTGACGGCGATGTTGTCGACGTAGCACTCCACTGTCTTGCGCAAGTGGTCTCTAAAGATGACGCTCATAGCTCTCTGGTAAGTGGCGCCAGCATTTCTTAAACCGAAAGGCATAACGGTGTAGCAATATGTACCAATTGGTGTTCGGAATGATGTGTGCTTCTCGTCGTCATGGAACATCTTGATCTGGTTGTATCCTGAGAAGCCATCCATGAAGGACATACGTTCAAAGCCGCAGGTGTTGTCGATCATGATGTCTGTGATAGGGAGAGGGAATTCATCTTTAGGGCATGCCTCATTCAGATTTCGGAAGTCAATGCATACTCGGATCTTCCCGTTCTTCTTGAGAACTGGTACGATGTTGGCTACCCAGTCTGGATGCTGCTCTTCGCGAATGAAGTCGCTGGCTATCAGTTTGTTGACCTCGGCTTCGATAGCATTCATGACATCGGGGCAAAACCGTCGTTGTTGTTGCTTGACAGGTTTTACATCCGGACGAATATTGAGTTTGTGGAGTACGATCTCGGGGTCCAATCCTGGTATATCTTCATAGCTCCAGGCGAACACATCGATATACTCTTTGACGAGTTGGAGCAGCGACTCTCGCTCTTTATCTCTCAGACTCTGGCTGATGAAGATTGGTTTCGGGGAGGCTTCATCACCAAGATTAACTTGTATGACTTCATCCTCAGTAGGAGGTTCTCTTTGCTCGAAACGCTTTTTCCATTGTTCATCTAGCTGTTGGGCCCACGGCTCTAGCTCGAGAATTTCCGGAATGTCTTCGTCTTCTTCATAAGCGTCGACGAATGCCATGTTGACTGACAGGATTTGTCTGAAAACATCTCCGATGCTGGTATCCGAATCAGAAGTTGGTGACCCGGTCGAATGTGAATGCCAGTCACATTCTTCATCTGAACTTTCAGGGGTTATCGTGGGTGTTACATACCCTAATCCACATCGAGTCTTGCTATAGTAGTCCCGTAGTTTGCCAGCCGGGACCGGGGGCTTCAAAGGTAGTCATCGTCCAGTACCGTAGTTTAAACCCGGTATCGTTTCCAGGTCATACGCCTGTTTCTGCATGAGATATTTAGATTAAGGGCTATAAAGATACAGAGGCAGTCTCCCGGCATCCGATCCAAGGTCGACTTCTTCTATGGGGAAGGGTTGCGGATCATCCTTCCGGCCGAAGATGATTGGATGGTCCCCTCCCTCGATTATTCGGTAAGCGTCTTCTGCTGGAGTAAGCTGGATTGTGGTGTAGACATTTGTCACCTGTGTGTGTAGGTGAGTGCCTATACCGTATTCCATAGCGTACATTATGCAAAGATTATTAAGCTCGAGGTAGTTCAAAAATAGCCCTTTATTGATGAAGTAAGGTATCTTTTCTAGGGAAATTACATCATCTGCGGAGGGAACATCAGTGTGGGCAGCCACATACTTGGCTAGCTCTGGTTCCTCTTCGGCTACCCCCTGTGTGAATGAAGACTGAGAGGACGACCTGGGGAGCTTGATCGTCAGCGGTTCAGTTGATGGAGTTGAGCGTGGAGTTGTTGGCAGACTAGCGACCCCCAGTTTGGTACTCGATGTGGGGCGAGGAGTGGCTGGTTCGCTAGAAGTGTCAGACCTTGCATCGGGGTGACGACCCTTCTTGGGAAGGCGTATCGTCAGTGGTTTGTCGGATGGATTGAGCTTCTCCGTTTGGGGCTGGCCGACTTTCGACAGTCTGATTGTTAGTGGCCCCGTTGTGGATCTTGGCACTTGGCCAGACCTTGGCAGCCGGATTATCATCTGCTCTTCTTGTGCTGAGAGGCTGATGGCGTCCTTACGCAGAGTGGCGGTAAGGGGTACAGACCTGCCCGGTTTGCGAGCTTGGAGGTGGATCGTCAGAGGCTCTTCTGATCCTGTGGCTGTCTCGGTACTAGCTTGTACATCTCCTTCACCAAGATGCTTCTTCCATTTTTCGTACAGGCAGGAGTCTGAGTAGTAAGATTCGACCCCTTTGAAGGGATCGATATCAGCAAATTCCGTCCTCACGAAGCCGTGCTTGTCAACATATTTGAAGCACTGGTGCAGCGTGGAAGGCACGATCATATAATCGTGTATCCATGGGCACTCCAAGAGGATGTTGTAAGAAGTGTCTGCATCGATAACGTAGCAGGTGACTTCTGATTGGAGGTCGCCAATTTGACACTTCAAGCGAATCTTTCCAATAGGGTAGCTCCTGCCCGAATTGAAACTGCTGATGGCGGTGTTTGTAGGCGTCAGGCGATGCATTGGGATGCGGAGATGATGCAGCAGACCCTTCGGGATAATACTTATGGAAGAGCCAGGGTCAATGTGCATCCGATCCACCTTTATGTCGCCGATGTATCCAGTGTAGTATAGTGGGCGATCGTGCAGATTAGTTTTGATGAGCATGTCCTGCGGAGTGAAGACGATGTTGGGCATTGCTCCCGTGCAGGCGTTGTCTTGGAGATCCGCAGGCGGGTTTTCTCCCGTGAGGTTAACTTGAGCCAGGTATGCATCGGCGTTTTGGAGTGCATCGCTCAAAGCTGCACGAACATCCTTGGAGAGTCTCAGGAGCTCGTATAATGACAACTTGGCCGGTGTGTTGGCCAATTGTGCCAAGATGTCGAAGTTGTAGGGACTTTCTAGCCCTTGGACTGCCTCTTTTCGGAGGGATTTGTCGAAGCGAGTCTCCCTCGGCCTAGGCTTGTCGGTCGTCGAAGGCTGAGCCGGTCCTGGAGCGTCGGTTGTAGCGGGCTGGTGATCTTCAGCCGGGTTGTCTGCTACAGGTTGGGATTGTGCCCCAGATCGCGTGACGACGGCTGTAGCTTCTTCGATGTCTGCCGAGATTGTGCGACAGGATCTGATTTTTCCATTCTTTTTCTTGCAGATAGAAGACGATACAGGCCGAGTCACTTTCGATACCAAGTCTGGATGGATCCACATGACCTCCCCTCGTGATGTGGTGAGGGGCACCAAACCAGCAGCCTGATCTCGGGGAGGTGGAAGATTAGTAATCTGCATTGTCGCCAGAGGGATGGAGACCACCCCGTCTTGAGTTTCCGTCGGAGGGAAGCTGCCGAATTGTACCGACACCATATTGGCTGCCACCGTTACCTCTTCGAAATCGATGGCCAGAGCATTCGAATCGATGAGGTTTTGGATGTATCATTTCAGCTGGTAGCAGTCGTGTGTAGCATAATGGACGTAGCGATGATAGTGGTAGTACTTTGGGTTCTCCATCTCTGCCGGCCGCGGTTCCCGTCTTGGTGGAGGAAGCTGAATTCTGTCCCCTTGTATGAGCATGTCCAAGATGGGCTTGACGTGACCGTCTTCGAAGGAGTAAATGATTTGCGGCCATTGTTTGTCTGCCGGCTTTGGCTCAGGTTTCTGGGCCGTGTCGGCCACCATAGCCTGCTTTTCCCTGCTGTCCTGATTGTTGGAGGGGCTACCCCCATTATCGTTGTTGGGACGCTTGCCCTTGTTCTCTCCGTCCGAGATGTGCAATCCCAGTTGGTGAGCCTTCTTCAATCGTTCTTCGGCGCTTGTGGCACTGATGATGAACGTCTTCCAATCCTTGAATTGACTTTCGCCCATCCAGAGACTGATTGTTGGGAGGAATCTCTTTTGGCAAATTTCAATCAAGGAGGAATCTGGATTTCCAGAGGGCAGCTTCATGGCGGTTTGGCAGAACCGCTCGATGTAGTTCCTTGTCATCTCTTTCTCTCCTTGGACGACGTCCATGAGGGTGGACATGGTGATGTCCTGCCCTACTTCGTAGAATCTCTCCAAGAATATGCGTTTAAAGCCGACGAAGGAGTGGATGCAGTTGTCCGGCAGGTTGCGATACCAATCGAAGGCGACTCCTTCCAATGCCCCGATGAATAATCGTGTGAGAATGGCATCGTCATGGGGCAGATGGTCGGTAGTGACCTCGAAGTAAGTGATGTACCGACTTGTCGAGGTCTTGCCATCATAAGGATTGATATTGAACGGCTTATATCTTGGTGGGAATGGAACATCCCTCCATGCAGCAGGGTACGGTTGCCGTATTCTGAGCTCTTGAGAGTTTTTTCGAGCGTGGAACATGGCTCGGAGCTCCTGGACCTCTCTTCTTGCTTCGCGTGCTTCGTCTACGGCAGTAGGGGTTGTTGTTTCCGGAGGATTGTTGCCTGGGTTTGGTGCCGCCGAATTCGAGTCCGCATTGACCGCGGGTCCCGCGCTTGTTTGGCCAGGCGTCCCTCCTTGCAGAGTTGGAAGGACCGCTTTAATCTCGTCTACAGACTTGACCAAAGCAAGCAATATGGCTTCGAGACTGTCGATGCGCTGGCGATCACTGGAACCCTCTTGGTTGCTGTCTGTCATGAATATCGTCTTCACATGAGGAGAGATAGACAAAACGGTGGAGGAAGTGCCCTCTGAATCGCATCCCTGTAGCGAGAAATCATTGGGGTATGTGGGTATATTCCCTTCTGATTCAGATTCGGAAGGAACAGTACCCCCAGTCTCCGAGTTCGCCTCGTCTTGGGAGTTGTGGATGTCGTCGGGGACGTCGATATTTGCTACATCCGATGGGAGAGTTGTTTTCGTCGGCTCGTCTTCTTGGAACATCGGATTGCTGTGGAGGCCCGGAGGGGTGCTACCCCCAGCCCCAGCAACCCCCTGCGTTATGGACGACGAATCTTCCACTGTTGCAGATTTCGTCTTAGAGCGAGTACCTTGGAAAACTCCGGTGGTGGGCACCCGCTTAGACGACAGTCTTTTAGTCGCAGTGGTTGAGATCTTCGGGCTGGGAACATTCGTCTTCTTCCCCCTTCCATCAGCGGGGACTTTCCGAGAAGAGTTACAGGAGACGACGGGTAGTGCCTCGTCTTCTGAAGATGGCTATTGCAGTCTTTGAAATACAGACTGCCAGTCTTCTTGTATCGTCGTGCTATTGCAGCAGCAGTTGACGATGACTTGGGTGCAGTGACGTCCGTGGGAGGACTCCTTGCACCCCGATGCATCTTCTCTTTCCTTGCATTTGTGGAGGATGGCCTCACGCAAGTTACTTGCTTTGCTGGCTTGGGAATTCCGGGTATGCGAGTGTGTAGGCCTCCCGCCTGCTCCCTGATTCGAAGGTAGCTCGTATACTTGCCTTCGCTCGTTACTGGGAGATGCTTGACGACTATCCCGCCCATTGGCTGCGGGGGGCAGGGTACGAGTAGTCTTATACAACTTTCTATTAGAGGCCCGTGTGATAATCAGCGGGACGCTCCGATAGTCAGAGGTTGGGGCAGCTGACTGGGCTTGGTGAGCCCGCGCTGCCCTAGACTTCTTCCTTTTAGCACTTACGGGTGCGTAATAGGAAGAGTCCAAATTGGATACCACAGAGTCTGGCTTATCATCCAGAGAACCATCAGGGTCAGGACCGCATGAGAGACGGTCGAAGACTGATCGAGAGAAGCGTGGAACAGACGCTATGCGGCTAGGATCGGAAGCTGTGCAGGCTGTCTGCATGCGGCTGTCTTTAGCCGTCGGATGAGTTGTTCTTGTGCGACTAGGAGTCACGACCGTGCAGGCTGGCCGCATGCGGTTGGCAATTATGGCCGCATGGGTTTTCTGCAAGCGATTGACTTCGGTAGCCGCATAAGTTTCATCCATGCGATTGGCAACTGTAGCCGCATAAGCTATGCGGTTGACAGATGTGGTCGTGTGAGCTTTCTTCATGCGGCTGGTGGATGTAGCCGTATGGGCTTTTTTCATGCGGCTAGCACCCTTATGCGGCTCGGATCGCATAGAGTTCCTCTTTGCCCCTGCAAGTCCAGCATTATAATATTTTCTTCTGCCGGACTTGGGGACAATAGAGTTGTCTACGGTCTGAAGTGGGGCCGCAGGAGAGTCTTCCTCGCCGTTTTGAGCAACAGAGGGTATCTCTGCAAGAGCTTCAGTAGGAGCGAATGATCGGGGTCTCCACTCCTTGCAGGCCTTCTTCGTGTGAGCTTGCTTCTGGATCGGGCCAGCGCTCTTGTCGGAGAGCATCTCTTCAAACGCCTGTTGGTCGAACCGGGCGACCATCTTCTGTTGCGTGGAGCCAAGCTTGGCTGCATCCGACTGCGTCACCAACTCCTCAGCCGTGGAGAAGTTTGTCCTCAGCAGAGTCGCCATCGTGTTTGCCATGAAATATAAAAGAGCAGAACAGTTTTATAGGAGGACTGGACTTTTACTTCACGTTACAAACTCGCTTGTACAAAGAAAGCCTAGGGACGAAAACCTAGGTACAGCAATCTAAGTACAATTGCTTATTTTTGATTCTGGGGGGTGACGATAGAGGCTCGGGAAAGCGACGGCAGCTCTGCCTTACTCCTTGGACGATCGGACGTAGCCTTGGCTCCTGTGGCGAGATACTTGGCGTTGACGAAGAAATGCTCTTCTTGCTCTCCTCGTATTGCTCTTCTGGCTTCTCTCTTTCTGGATTAATCTCTGTGTATTTTTCTCTCTGATTATTGGGGGAGCGTCCTTTTGCAAGGGAATGGCACCTTGCTATTTATAATAGTGGGGGGGGGGGCATCATTAGGGTTTGCAATGATTGCCCATTCTCAAAGTGGCGGCGGCCTAGTAAATGATCAATCTGGGCCATTAATCTTGAGCATGAAGGATCTGGGCCATTAATGAGGATTATGCCAAATTATGTCAGTAATTAATGTTGATTGCAATAAATCCCCATCATGATGATTTGCTGATGTCCACAAATCTAAATGAATCAATTTAATTCATTCTGTTGCCACGTGTCCCAAATTATTGGGATCTGACCCAAAATTTGATTATCTTTAGGACACGTGTCCTGTCATCATTGTTGAGCCGCATGAGGAGCGTTCGTGTTTGGACCGCATGAAGGTCGTCATGACCGAGCCGTATGAAAGATTTCATGACCGAGCCGCATGAATAGTCTCTATACTCGAACCGCATGAAGGTTGTCATGACCGAGCCACATGAATATGTTCATGACCGAGCCGCATGGGGGGTCTTCATGATCGAGCTGTATGAGAGTCTTCATGGCCGAGCCGCATGGGGGACCTTCATGATTGAACCGCATAGATTTCCCTGCACTGGTCGCATGAACTCGTTTAGACTGGCCGCATAAACTTGCCTCGAAGCTGTGAGGATTTTCTCCAATTTCCTAGGAAGATAGTGCTCTTATGTCAGTCATTATGACTACTTTTCGTCAGGGCTGTCAACTGTCAGCCGTCAGAGCATTAATTGTCGGCCGTTAGAGCATTAATTGTGTTTGAATGACGCTGGGTACAGCCGTTCTAAAAAGACACGTGGCTTTCCTCTGCTGGCCGCATGGAGTCCACTCTGTGTTTGAGCCGCATGGGACTCTTTAGCCGCATGTGGCTCCTTGGCCGCATGGATCATTTTTCTTCTCTTTTTCATGCTTCTACAAACACCTAGACTAGGAAATGGATACGTGTCCGATACGGACATGAAACCAAATGCAAATGACACCAAACCTTCACTACAGCTAGGGGACACCTAGATTTAGGCTACCATGCAAGAAAAACAGAATTAAATAACAATTTGAAGGGTTACCTATAGGTTGCAAAGATCAAGAAAAGGCCCCAAATCAAACGATTTTCGTTGCTTGCCAAATCCTCCAAATTGCCCAAAAACTGAAATCACTCTCCATGAACATCAAATAGAGGGTAATTAGAAACTATTGCAAAAGATTTGGATGAAAAAGGAATTAAAATGGAATTAATAGGAATTTGGGAAGATGGGGATTTACCTTTCCTTCCTAAAAGTTGGTTGAGCACAAAAGAGGCAAGAACAAGTGAATGAGTGTTTAAATAGGGGGGTAACCTAGGTGTGGCCGGCCATGTATGGGCTTGGTTAGGGTTAGGGTTTCAAGTCATGGGCCTATGGGCTAAGTTCATAAGTCATGGAATTAAATCACAAGTCATAAGTCATTGCACCTATTCATTGATCCTCCTATTGAAACTAGATTCTAAGTGACTAAAAATAGGGTTGACTTAAGTTAGACTAGGGTCACACCATGCTAACCAAGTCACCATAGTTAGGGTCAACTTCTAGGTCAGTCTATAAAGTCTCAATTAGCTAAAGTCAAAAATAGAAATCACCAATTCAATAATTCAAAATAAATTCAAAAATTTACCAAATGACCAAAATACCCTCAAGCTAAAATATGGTAGAGACACTGTTGCTCATCTGCACCATGCCAAATGCGCTGGAATAGTATGCACAGAATAACAGGGCATCTTGCCTGCTCCTCATGACCAGTGCCAATCAAGCCAGAGCTAGGATCTTCCTACTTTGCGCATTTAAAGAACTAAACAGGATAAACTGAGGGTGTCTCAGACAGACAACCAGGGGGCGCAGAACCCTGATATGCACATTTACCTTAACTAGCGCAGAATATCATCAAGCCTACATCAAGAGCAATTTGCACCACCTACTAAGTTGCGCACATAGAGAGTTTCTCAAATCAAGAATCCTCTCACCTATGCTAATGAGCTCAATACTTCTCTGTACACATAGGGAACAAGGCATCTGAAGAACCGAAATCATGTTCCTAACATCATCAAGGAATATGTACCTCCGACTTCTCCTTATCCTGTCATTGTAACCGATCTCCGTGAACTTCTTATACAAAAATGGAAGGTCGTAGGAGCATCTCGTCCACCTGTAACTCCACACCAGGAGCATCACTGTAATCATCATCATGAAGTAGTGATCAAATGTTGTTGTCAATTAGCAAAATGGTATGTCTTCGACCGTTTGAACTACACTCGGACTCCTGAACTCATTATGCTGGATGAAGACGAGTTGTAATATGCTTTCGTCAGCATGACGTCCCAAAGTACTGGGATTAGAAAACGTCCAAGATGTAATGCATCCCATAATCCCAGTCAATAATACCTTGATCGTATCTGTGACTTCGGTGAAGGAGTCTACCAAAATACTAGATGAAGAAGCTGGGACCTACTCGGTCAAAGGAATCTTCCTTTCGACCAAGAAACAATCGGTCAAAGAAATCTTCCTTCCGACCAGGGAACAATCGGTCTTCCTATCGACCAAGAAACAATCGGTCAAAGAAATCTTCCTCATTCTGACCAAGATTTTTTCGATCAAAGGAATCTTCCCACTCTTCATCATAGGGGTAGTTCCCTGCATGACTTTGAGGTTGATAGTGAGAGCTCTAAGCGGACTATCTTTTCCACTACCTCATCATCGATAGTCAGAGAAGTGACTGCCTATACACTAATAAAGAACAAGATGCGTCCAGCTCCGGCAGTCAAGAACAGAAGATTGCTACATTAGAGACTAACTTGAAAACCATGGCTGAAATGGTTCCAAGTATGCATGCTGTGATCATAGCATAACATACTGTTCCACCGGTTGCGAATCCAATTCCAACCCAAGAACATGTAGCAGTATCTGCCCCTATCAACACTGGTCTGAGAGTGCAATCTCCCCACAATGCTACTATACCTGCTCAGGCTACTCCAAGTCAATCTGGTGCTGGGGGTGGTGCTTATCATACAGTTCTGCCTCCTAACACATCAAATCAGTCTACTGCTCCCCAAGCCTCGGAAGATCCCCTAGAGGTAGTAAAGCTTTTGCGTAACCAGTTCGAAGCCTTCAAGCAGAAGGATGGTCTACAAAAGCTAGGGATCGAGCAACCTTACCCTGTAGAGTGGAAGGAAGTTTCATTTCCTCCTAAGTACAAGCTACCGACTATCATGCTGTTTGACGGCAGCTCATCTCCGAGTCAGTATCTCAATCACTTCGAGGTAATGACTGATCAGCTCCAACCGAACGATGCTCTCACTAGAGTATTCATCGGGTGCTTGGCGGGTGTGGCCTATGACTGGTATCATAGTTTGCCAAATGGTTGCATAACATCTTTGCAGGATTCAAGAAAATATTCCTGGAACGATTCTATGAGGGAATAAACGACATGACCATGTCGGCCCTCATCAAAATCAAACAACGGCCTAATAAAACTGCTGAACGTTTCATCGAGCGCTTCCATCGTGAGGCACTCAAAATGCCTCCGGGTACTCCAAATTTACTGACTATAGATACATGCAAATCAAACTTATTACCTATAATCAGCATTTGGATTGGACCCACGCAATTCCAAGACTGGGCTTCCTTCATAATAAGTGCTAGGGCAGCGAAGACAGTGTTGACAAGTTTAAACAACTAGGCATCCATATACCTAATCTTGAAAAAGATGAACATTCTGCAACCAACAACGGCAGTCGTTAGAATAACCGCAAAGGCAAAGAAGCTTTAGCCATCAATGTGAAAGGCAAAGAAGCTTTAGCCATCAATGTGGGTCAGTCAACACCTACTACGACGGCACCCCCACAGAGAGCACCACGTCCTAAGGAGGAATATTCCTTTGATAAGGATGACATCATGAGCATATTTGATTGTCTCATCAAGAGCAACAAACTTTAACTACCCGAAGCAAAATGACCAAATGAAGTAGGTAAGATTGACAATCCTAAATACTATGTCTATCACAGGTTCTTGGGACATCCGACTAGGGCATGCTATGTACTTAAAGGGAAGATCCAGGAACTGATCAACGCCAAGGAAATTACCCTTCAGCAAGATAAAAAAATGGTGACTAACAATGTTGTCTCTTTGTAATTTGGCGACTTTTCTGCTCAACTTGTGCAGAATGGAGTCATCCCCATTCTGAAAGCCACTCTGAAGATTGTCAACCTTCCGCCAGCACGAAGTGACAGTCTCGTACCCTTGTCGACCGACAAAGGGGAGATCATATGGATTCACCCCGATTTGGTTGCTGACTTTGAACAAAAGACACTTGCTTGCCTTACGAAGTTAAAAAAAGCGACCAAATACAAGTCGTGTCATATGACATCACTGGGTGATCATCTTCCACCTTTGGATGCTACCTTCATCCTAGCAGCAGCTTCGCCTTCTTCTGCTGAAGCAGTGACACCAAAGCCGAAAATCAATTACCGACCAACATTCCATCGATATAGTCAACAGTCCCAAGAACTGATGACAAAGATGGGATATGATCTACAGAAAGCCCCTGGCTTAAATGATGGGAAAGGGTCTCATATACCCCCTTTCCCTACGTCTTCAACATAATCAGTCCCATATTGGGTTAGAATTTTGGATAAATCAATCATGTCTTCAAAAGAAGTCTTCCAAAGGCAAGACTAGGATGAAGAACTGTAACATGGTATCCTTTGCACCAGTACCGAAAGAAGAAGCCATGACCGATACCCGATCTGGGAGACTCTATCTTAGAGACTCCAGATGGACAAGAGAATGCAGCCACTCCTTCTCCAGTCTATGATGTCCCTTCAACGTCTTCTCTACCTGTCGTCAACGATCCTTCGACCTCATCGCCTCAAACGAAACCAGTTCCTCCCAAACCAATAGTGGCTGACAAAGGCAAACAGCCAGTTCGCTTCGATAAAATATTAAAAAAACTCCACCTCGTTGACTTGAAAAGTCGTATAACTTTGACATATTGGCTCAATTAGCCAATACTTCGGCAAGGTTATCGATTTTCAAACTCTTGTGTCTCTCAAGGGAAACCCCGAGAGACGTTAAGTGAAGCTTTAATGGAAGCAGACGCTTGTCTGGTCCATCTTAAGAAACCAAACGAGGAACCAATAGCATGTTCTCATTGCCATAGTATGATAGAGCTGATCCCCAATATCTCTTTTACTCAAGATGATATATTTCTGGAGGACAATTGACATGACCGACCTCTCTACTATACGGGATATGTCGATACCATGAAGGTCGATCATATTCTAGTCGACCTAGGATCTGTACTTAGCATTATGCCAAAGACTCTATTGGATGCGTTGAAGATCCCAGTCCATAATCTTTCTGTAACAATCATGACTATTCTAGGGTTCAATTCCGGGAGAAGCGAACCATTGGGAAAGATTCACCTAAAAGTCCAAATAAGCAATCTCCGCACGAAGGTTACTTTCTATGTGATTGATAATCACGTCTCCTACAAAGTCTTGTTAGGAAGACTGTGGTTGCATGAACATAACATCATGCCATCTACTCTCCATTAATGCTTCAAGTATGTTGATGACAATGGAGAAGTCCGAAAGGAAGTGGCTGATCTTAACCCCTTTCGAGGCATCGAAGCATATTTTACAGACTCCGGAATGTATAAAGAGGAGTTCATGAAGGTTATACTAGCCATGGACACCGAAAAAGAACGTCAAAAGAATCCAAATAATATCCTGGTGATTTCGGTCAAAGGATGCACTTCTCGTCCTTTGTCTTCTCAGACGTTGACCATCAATCTCTCTCCTTCCGTCAAGCATCCTCTTGCTGAAAAGATAAAGCATAGGGAGCTCACCTCTTTTGAGCCTCTTGTTATCAACCTTCGTCATAACAAACCTTCTCATTCTCCTCCTCTTGTTATTAATCTTAGCAAGCCATCAGCTAAGATCAAGCGCACTATTGTAAATGATGATATAATTATCAATAAAGTATCATCTCTTTGCAGTATACTGATGTCAATTATTATACTCGATGTTATCTAGAAATTCTGGATAACTTCGAATCTCTTACATTAGGGGTAGTTCAACCTCTTCAAGACGAAGTATCACTGGAATCAATGCAAGATTCATTCTTTCTGGTTCCCTTCCGGAAGAAAGATGAACATCCTATTCTCTTCAGCAAAGGGTTGAATCAAAAGGCTACATCCGATAGCGATGCTGAAAATGATGATAATGGGCGACTTCAACTACGTCGTTATAGTCAACAATCGAAGAACATCATCCAAAAGATGGGCTACAACTTCAAAACTGGCCTCAATGGTAGAAGAGGAAGGCGAACTCCTATTCGTATATCTGCTCCAAAAGGAAAGTCACTGCAATATTACAACAGAACAAAGCATGGGTTAGGCTACATTCTCTAGGCCAGTTAAACAACAACAATGTCGATTCCATCACTAGAGCTACCAAAAAGATCATCAAGTTTCATTCAATGACGAGTAAAAACGTTAAAATCAATACATTTACCAAAATATTCATCAAAAGAAAAGAAAAGTGGTCACATCTGGATAGCTTCATCTGGGTGGTTGGGTGCTCAGATCGGTGATCAGCCTCTTTAGAGATTTAGCTTTCTCCGTCCTGGAGTCAAGTACCCTTCTCCTGGCCAAGTCTCTTCCGGACTCTGGGTCAAAAGGTTGCAGTGAATTAACTTGATGTTCAATCACTACACCTTGAACATGGACGAATTCATCTCGTTGCCTCCTCAGATCCACTAGTTGACTTGCGACAACTTGATACAGTTCAAGCACTTCTTCTTCACACTTTTTGGCTGTTGTGATCGCCTCGCGAAGCTTGGCCATCTCATCTCTTGAAGACGAGTTTGGTATTTAGCTACCTCTTTCTCTTTTTCTGTGGCTTCAGTCTTATAGAGCTCAATGGAAGTAGTAGCTTCAATGATGTTAGCCTCAAGCTCTCTAGATCGTGTTGCAAAAGTGACTACTAAATCTTCCAGGGCTGCTTGCCGTACTTCAGACTAATGAGCCATTGCTTCGCACTCTACATCCATGAGTCTCTGAATATTGCCTCTTGTCAGATCTTGGTAGGATTTGATAGGCTCTTCGAGCGCATCCAATATGTGTTCCAAGAAGTTGACTCTTTCAAGATCACCAATATTGCGGATGGCTTCAATGACGAAAGAGGTAGTTCTCCTTACTGACTCGTAAGGGTGGCCTTTCTCTAAGACCATTTGAACAAGAGTTCTCAAAGAGGTGAAGAAAGCACTTGTATAAGTCTCGATGATGCTATTTGTCATCGCCGATATGCCAAGAGTCGCCACTTCAGCCAGAATCCCTCCTTCTACAGCAGTTGAAGGAACCACGGATTATGTGCCCTGAGATTTTGGTGTAGACATCCTCGAAGAGCTCCCCTCTACAATCTGAGTCTGGTAGAGATGAAACTGAAAGTTGTAGACGCCAACGGGGCTGCAACAATAGTCCCTATGGAACCCTCTGTGATAAAAAAAGCACAATTGTTATACATTATGTCAAACAATATTAAATGAGCAATGGTGAATAAAGTCAAAAGTTCACCTGAGTTGGGCAGCACATATGGAGTCTCACGAGGCGTAGTTTCTCGCTCTGTAAGGAGCCTCGTCATGGTGTTCTCAAAGACGGCCACATGGCTACTCCCAACCTCTGAGCCCCCTAACAAGAAGCGGCTGCTGCCAGCCCCTGATTCGGCCTGGTCAAATGGGGCTGTTACCTCTGCCCCCTCTGTTTCAAAGATACATTCAGTTGGGGTCTGAGCCTCAACTTCTTTAGGGTTTTCATCGCCCTCGATATCAACATCCTCCTTCCTGTCATCATTAGGGATCTTATCGCCCTCGATGTCGATGTTTCCTTCGATATCGATATCTTCATCCTCGCCTTTATTTTTTTCTGGGCCTTCATCGCCTTCGACTTCAATATCAGAGTCTTCATCGCTTGGCAATTCCTCGAAGCTCTGATTAGCATCACTAGGGCTTTGATTACTATCATCCTGATGACCGCCACCCTCAACAATAACTTGATCTTCCTTGGCCACCAAATCCTGGTTCAATACTTGAGTAGAAGTTTCATTCTGGCCAGGATCAGAAGGGCGTCAATCGGATCCTCCTCGATTGGATTGACGCTAAGATCACAATCTAGCAATGCTTTTATCATTCTCTCATCTTGAGAAGGTTCTTCGCTCTGGATAGGAGCTGCAGGAGTTTGAGGTACAAAAGATGCTAGAATTTCAGGAGGTACTACCTCCTTCTCACTATGAACCGAGGTTATTCCGAATGGAAGCATTACTCCTTGGGGGGTGGTGGTTCTCAGAGTTGGATGAATTATTAGCTCTGTATCAGTCACAGAAGGAACATCCACAGAAACAATGGAGTTAGCTCACTGGTTGAGGGTGATGTCAAACCAGCTGCAGCAAACGCCGCCAATGTCGTTGTAGACAAAGGAATGGTGAATCCTACAATCGACAGTTCTGAAACCGTAATACCATGAGTGTCCGCTACAACAGATGGAGCTGGAGTACTAGTAATTGGAGGTTCTGGAGATAAAGATATATCGACACAAATTGCCACATGATCAACATCAAGTAATTTTTGCTGGACAAAAAAAATAAAGACATTACCTTGTGAAGAAGAAACGCCTCAGGCGACATTGGCAATGTCCCTTGGCCAGGAGATTGTTCTGGGGAAAAAGAAGCGAAAGAAATTGCAGTCTTCCTACCCCAGGCTCTGGAGGCCACTAGCTTCCTTTTGACCGAATTCTTGAATAGTAGCTGAGGTGATGCTGCAACCGTCTTAATGTGAACAGACGGTTGAGGCTATATTTCTTCAGGTGCAGACTGTTCTTTGCTTGTCTCCTCTTCAGCTCCGATACTTTTTCTTCTAAACGGGGATGGAGTTGATCCCCTGAATGAAGTATTTACGCCGGGTGATGACCCAGATTCCATTTGCCGTATCTGAAGTCTATTCCTGACTCTAGGCTTCTCAACGGCAGTGGTCCCTTTTGTCTTTTTCTTCACTATAGCAGGAGAAGCAGGATTATCTTGGGCTGACTGTGTGGAGGCTTCAACCTTTTGCTTCTACGCAACCTTTTTGGCAGGAGACTTCTCTTTACCTTTCCTGAGAAGGCCGCTCAATGGATCTTGAACTTCGTCAACAGGACCCGTATTCACAATTTTGAGAGGATCCTCGGCAGGGACATTCTTCTCAGCTTCAGTTAATTTTATGGTAGCCGCGTCTTCATTGAATGTTTTTTACGTTCCAACGAAGCTATCATTTAGCGAATAACCTTCAAGGTAGGTGTTGGTTGAAGTATAAAAATGCGCGTATGTACTCAATATACGCGGGTCATTTTCAATAATGGTAGAAGGGAATAGAGCTCGTGTTCCTCTCGCATTATAATATCTCCTTTCGTGGGCTCCAACAATCAAGTGCCCGAAAGCTTTAAGACAGGTCGTCGCATTCCCGACGTGCAGTTGGTCATAACCGAATTGACGAACAAAACGACTGGGCAAATAAGGCTCCAGATAGCAATTATTTTCAAATCTACATACCAGGTGTGAAGGCCTGATTGACTTCAACCAATTAAAGGCCTCAAGAGAAGGGCGAGAACCAATGGGCTCTAAATCTTAGATAGGTGTCGAAAAGTTTTCATATCCAAGTGGAGGAGGGGTGCAGAAAACTTCCAATCTACTCCCTTATTTAGTGCCTTTCTGTAGTCAGATAAAGACATAACCTTCCATTTAGCCTTAGCAAATCTTTCGATAAAATTGGCTGCCAATGCTCCTCCAACTCCAAGGTCAGGATCCATCAATAAAGGGTGATGTAATAATAACCAGCCAAACAGATGTGTATGGCATCTCGGTGCGAGGATATTCCTTCCGATATTTGGGTTTTTCTATCAAACCATCGGCAAAACTCTGAAGTCCTGCATTTAGCCGACTGGTCATCGCAGATAACATGTCCATCTTGTAGCCAAATACCAAACGCACTGCTACAAACAGCATGCCACGATGGATTCGATCAACGGCACTGACACCTGGTACGACAAATCATCATAACCACAGAGAAAGAAAGCCTGCTAAAGTAGCTTCTGGAGATAAATCGAGGCCACTTTGCCTTATGTAACTCCCTAGAGGGGTATTGACAGCATAACCATTCCAAGGTTTGGCTAACGCCGTGTCAGTACGGCCAGTCTCTTCTATCAGCTGAGAAATAGCTTGAGCATCAAGCGGCTCAAAGAAGCGAGACGTATATTCAGACTGATCTTGCACTTTAGGGTCTGTGTTATGACCAAAGAAGTGGTATACCAACCATTTAGATATATAGCATTTAGCACCACTCTTATACAGGTGCATGCAGGTTGTAAAGTGATACATCAATTCATCGAGAACTGCCACCATCCGAGGGTTCACTTTGGCCAAGGCCTCTAGCTCGTCCTCTGTTGGTATGTACTCTTCATAAGGGTTATCTCCCATTGGCAGACGGGAAAGAAATTGCATTTCATGGAGAGCAAAGCCTAATTCTCCGTGAGGAGTAGCAAAGGTACCAGTCCTACTGTTGTACCTTTCTACTAAAGCCAGAAATATGTTAGAATTATTTCGGACTACGCAAGAGGTAGTTAGAATGGCTTTGTAGAGTCCCAGTTTCTGTAGTCTCTTACAAAAGTTGTTTAAAGCCCACACGGAAAGACGGTTCCAACAAACAATCTCCGGATGCATTAAGCCAGTTAGTCTCATGGTAGCATTACGAGGATATTCTTTCTCAGATGCAGCATACATATTTGTGACGATGGGTATTCTGATGGGTAGCATTACGGCCGTGTCATCAGACGATATGCAACTTGGTCTTAGACCCCTTAAGCGTGTGCTATACTGATCAAAATTACAGAGAAAGATGTCTCTGTTGTGGTCCCTACACCTGTGACATATTCTTCCAACTCTAGCTTCTTGGGCAGGAGTAAGATCCCATGACATCTTTCTTGGACAGCTGGCATGGGCATATCGAGATAGAGATAGATTCCTTATCATCTCAGGCAGGTATACCAATGTGTTTCCTTTTACGAAGGATCGATGGTCTTTCTTTGACTTGGGCTGAGAGTCTGTAGCTATAGCTTCACCAAAGAGGAATACCGGTTTCTTATAAGGTCTTGCATCCTCAGACAGAAAATGAGTGCCATTTATCAGACATAACAGAGTTTTATAGTCCTGATTCTCTAGCGCAGTCCACGTGGAAGCTCATCGCTTGTGGCTTTGTCAGAGAAGAACAACATCCCGACTGGGTGGCTAATGTTGTCCCAGTTATGAAGAAAATAGGAAAGGTCTGAGCCTACACCGACTTTAGAGACCTTAATGAAGCTTGTCCCAAGGATGAGTTTCCTCTTCCGATCACTGATGTCATGATCGACAACACTTGCGGGTTCGAGCGGATGTCTTTTATGGATAGGTTTTTCGGATACAATCAGATCAGGATGAACCCCGAAGATGAGAAACATACATCTTTCCGTACTCCTCTAGGGGTCTACTACTAGGGGTCTACTACTACACAGTCATGCCACTTGGTCTCAAGAATGCTGGTGCAACCTAATAAGCGGACCATGAGTACCATTTTTCCTGAATATTTATGGAAGACAGTTGAATGCTATGTCGACGATATTGCTGTCAAAAGTCGTTTAAAGGAAGATCACATCCAAGACTTAAGAACTATTTTCGATCTAATGTGCCAGCATCAACTCAAGATGAATCCCACCAATTCATTCCTTGGAGTCTCTAGTGGCAAATTCCTCGGATTCGTTATTACCTCTAAGGGTATACACGTTGACCCCGAGAAAGTCAAAGCCATTCAAGAGATGCGTCCTCCATGCAACCTAAAAGAGCTACAAGAATTCCAGGGATGACTTGCATACATCAGAAGATTCATCTCAAATCTCTCTGGATGCTGTAGACCGTTCACTCAACTAATGAAGAAAGGTGTGTCTTTCGTTTGGACTGAAGAATGCTAGCAAGCATTCAAAGACATAAAGCGGTACTTGATGAACCCTCCAGTCCTAGTACCTCCAGCCACATGAATACCCTTCCTGATGTATGTTTGACCAATGAATCATTCCCTAGCTGCCTTACTAGCTTAGAAAAATAAGGTCATAAGTAAGCCATCTATTATCTCAATCGCACGATGATCGATGTTGAACACTGATACAACCCAGTAGAAAAAGAATGTTTAGCCCTGATGTTCACTGTTCAGAAAACATGATATTATATCACGGGTCAAACCATTCATGTCATCTCCAGAGTTAACCCTCTCTAAATCTTGATGAAGAAACCCAGTACACTCAATTCCAGACTCGCTACATACGCCATATTACTAGCACAGTATGATATGATCTATGTCCTACAAAAGTTCATTAAGGGTCAAGCCCTAGCTGATTTTCTGGCTGCTCATCCGATCCCTGAGATATCTAAACTCTATGACAAAATTCCTGATGAAACTCTAGAATCCAACATGATTTCAGAAGGAATCTTCGCTTGGCATCTATTTTTTGATGGTGCCTCTAGAATCGGACCCAAGGGCACTATCGTCGCTGGAGTTAGAATCGTTTTGGTATCTCTAGGAGGACTGATCATTCAGAAAGTTTATTCTTTGGACGAGCCGTGTTCTAATAATGTTGCTGAATACAATGCTATACTCATCGGTCTCCAATTAGCCAAACAATTGGATATCAAATACCTTGAAGTCTACAAAGATTCTGAACTGATTGTCAATCAGGTTAGAGGCATGTATGAAGTTCGGTATCAAGATCTTGTTCTATATCAAGAAACAACAGTCAAATTGGCTACATCATTCAAAGGCTTCTTCATTGAACATGAATGACGATCTTGCAATACAGAAGCTGATGCGCTTGCTAATCTAGCGGCAGTATTAGCGATCCCTGTGAAAAGACAACAGATATTCGTCATCACCAACAGGGAATTATTTTGTATCGAGAATAATTTGCATCTGGAATCTAGCAATTCAGTCGAAGTTTGCACTACAAGTGAAGACTGGAGAGCTCCTTTCATTGACTTCGCGGTACATGATATTCTACATGAAGATCCTAAATAAGCAACTACAATTCGTCAGTTGTCGTTCCGGTTTTGCTACAACTACACCTCCAAAAAACTATACAGACGATCATTTGATGGTATGCTTCTACGCTGTCTTACGGGAGATGAAGCAAAGCAGATACTACGTAAAGCTCACGATGGTGTTTAAGGTGCACATCAGCCTGTTCTTAAGCTACAAGATCGGATTCGACGGATGGGATACTATTGGCCAACCATGGTGTCAAATACCATCAAATATTCAAGAAAATGCCGGACATGTAAATCCACGCAGATTTTATTCATCAACATTCAGAATTTCTGCATCCGACTGCAGCATCATGGCCCTTCGAAGCTTGGGGCATGGATGTCATTGGTCCTATTAATCTGCCATCATTTTGATAACATCGGTTTATCCTAGCTATAACCGATTACTTCTCAAAATAGGCCGAAGCTATACCTCTAGCCGAAGTCAAGACAAGCAGTATCATCAACTTCATCAAACATCATGTGATATATAGATTCGACATTCCTCAGCAAATTATCCATGATAATAGACCTCAGTTCATCAGCCAAAAGTTCACTCAATTTTGTGATGATAACCGGATCAACAATGTTGCTTCTACAGCCTACAATCCCGTAGCTAACAATTTGGCGAAAGCATTCAACAAAATAATCATCAAGCTTCTTAAGAAGTTCATTTCCACCAATAAACAGAATTGGAGCGAAAAGCTTGGAGAATGTCTATGGGCTTACCGTACTACTGTACGTACTCCGACTGGCTGTGCACCTTTCTTTTTGGTGTATGGATGTGAAGCTGTCCTACTGTTGGAGATTCAGATCCCATCACTGAGAATTGCTATTGCCAACGAACTCACAATAGAAAACAATAATCGTCTTCGACTTCAGGAGCTTGAAGCACTTGACGAGAAGCGGCTACTAGCTTAACAACACATCGAGCTATATCAAGCCCGTATCTCAAAAGCCTTCAACCGTAAAGTCAAAGTACGAGCATATGAAAAAGGCAAGCTAGTCCTTACCGTCAGACATCCTATGACTATGACACACATGAGTAAAGGCAAGTTTAAACCAAAATGGGAGGTTCCCTACGTTATAAGCAAAGTTTTCTCTAACGGAGCTTATCAATTATCTGGGATGGATGGCCGAATCGCTATGATGCCTATCAGTGACAAATTCCTAAAGAAGTACCATGTTTGAAAGTGTGTACTGATTTTCTAACAAATATTATACATACTTTAAATCTTTGAATCCCCAGCGGAGTCTATCCAGATCTTATCATCATTGACAACGTCTACTACATTATTATAAACATCATCTTTTGAAATCCAGTTGTTTTAAAAGATATCCTGTTCTTGAGTCCCAGTTGGCCCAAGGACAATCAATAAATATGCGAATTTATGTTCATATTATCTCTAAATTCTGATATCTACATTGACTCGTCACGTCCACATTACCTCTGATGATGTCGTCTCAGAAATGACAATATTTCAAGTTATATTATGTCATGTCCATATTACCTCTGAACAGATATAATAAGTATTGTTATTTTCAAGAGATATGTCATGTCCGGTACCTCTGAACATATTTCTTATTCCTATCTATTGCTTGTGTCATAAACAGATACGTAATAAGTAATAGGAAAGATCGAAAATAAAGATATAATAAAAAAGGTCTTTTTGAGTCATTTTAAGTCATTTTCAAACATCTTTATAGTAGTAAAGATATAATAAAAAAAAGTTAGACTTCAACTTTCAAAGTCTCTTTTTCCACAAATGCCCTTATTTATGTTTACTAATTAAATTTTTCATTAAATTTAGGTAGTTCGGAAATTGTGTGTAAAAATAAGGTGAACTCTTATTTGCTCTTCCCAACTAGTAAAAACATAAGGAATTTTGCTCTTCTAAGTAATAAAAATTAAAAGACATTTTTTTGCAATGCATGTACATATATACTAGTAACTTTTAACATCAAATATTTAAATTCCTTGAGGGACTGGTTGGTTGGTTGTAATCTACTTAGAAAAGCCAAAGAATCAATGGAATTAGATGATGGGTCATAGAAAGTCCTTGTTCCCCGGTATTTGTTTAGAAGAAAATTAAACATAGAACCTAAGGACTCAAGAATGGGTCCACATTTTACTCTCTCAACGCTTACTTCTCCAAGTTCCATCAATTTTGGATTAGAACATAGCAAAGAAACATTTAGAATTTGATGTATATGTGATGTGGCATGGGGACAAGTTCACAGGGGCTAAGTTTCTTACTTTCCAAGTTTCCTAGGTTCTTTGAACCAATAGAGATAACTTGGAGAAGAACTTCAAAATCCTTCAAGATCTTACTAAGTTCTATGAACTAAATAGTCCGTAAACAAATAGGAATACAAAATACCTACAACCACTTTTTTTACTGAGCTCTTTTTTTTTTTCTTAAACTTCACTTCTAAGTTCTAGAATCTCTTTTTTAATGAATATAACAAATATTGAAAAGATGAACACAGATATGTTGTAATGTCCCGTCCCGCTCAGTTCAACAGGAGGAATCGAAATGCAACAACGTTTGGACTTAGTCATGCAACAGTTTATTCGAAGTCCCGCTTAGTCGAGGCAACTCCTCGTTCAGGTGGGTGGCTTCGGTGAACTTGCCTCGACTTGACCTTCACACTAATAAATGGATGTTTTCATTATACTGAATATGCTTGATAATAAAAGAGGTGAATCCACATAGCTAAGGGAATAATCCCATTGTGTAGAAGGTGTATAGAACTTGGAAGTGTTAGCTTGTTGCCTAGATATCATTCCACAATAGTTTTTAAAGTGGCACTCGGTCTTTCGACCACACGTATTGAGTTAAGCAAAGTAACGACATGGGGCTATCGACTTGTTGTCATAGCAGGCACTGTCCCACTGTTCTACGGCTTGGTATAGCCACACGTCCCCACGGTCTCAAGGCTCGTCATAGAGTATGACTTGGGCGGTAGTATCGTACAGAACACAATTAGTTTAAGTCACAAAATATGGTTGGTTAAATGATAAGTATGCCACGGTCTACGACACTTATGGAACACATTTTTTAACTTAAGTAGGAAGGCTATGCAGTAGCCATTTCCTGGGTTTCAAAGAAGGAAAGTTCACGCGACCGTTTCTCTCCTAGGCACGGGCACGATACACAACACGTCTATAACGATAGTTGATGGCTATTTGTTGTCACGCCCTAATTCGATAGAATCGATAGTCGTCCCCCGAGCGTGATGCTATACGAGCTTAGGTTGCGCTCGCACAAGGCACTATCATAAAGTTATCCGAAACATAACAGCAAGAGAGTGCATAGAGTAAATTGAACACATTATATAGAAGAAACTTGAGCTTTATTGATAATGAACATTATATTATAGACTCGATACAAAGGTGCCGTACGGACTTACAAACTGACTCAATTACAAAATAAATGTCGATGAGATAGTCGTTCCATACAACACACCCCTTTATACAGCTAAAATATGCAGATACCTTGAATATGGGAGAGTTGAGACATCTTTGCATGGATAGTTGCGGGGTCTTTAAAAGAGATTTGATCAAGTCTTCGTACGCACGGGCGAAGCTTCAGAACACATGAGTGTAGAAGCTCAAAAAGTATGAACATCATCATACGCTACTCATAATTGGCGCCAGCACTCAAATAGTCAAATGGCGCCAGACAGTAGATGGTGCATGACATCAATTAGCGCTGGACTTCAAATGGCGCTGGCTGACACATGGCAAGCTTCCTCGAGAAGCTGAAACAGTTTTCATCATGACTGATAGCACGTCAGTCGAGAAAAATCCATTTCAAATCCTGAATACACGATGCTCGAGGAGATTGTGTTAGATTTGTCATAATGACTGACAGTTGCCTCGCGCCATTCGCAGTTGGTACGAGGTAATCAATAAATTACACAGGGTGCATTAAAACAACAAATAGCACTCGGTGCCATTCGACAGTGGCGTTATTCGATCAAATCATCCAGAAACAGTTAGATGATGTGGCGCACATGCCACTAATATCGAAGAACGTATACGTGACACTGCCTATGACCAAGCACATCTCCATCACAAAATGCCATGCATCCAAGTAGTTAAACCAACCGTTCGTGCGATTGGATGAATGGCGCACCAAATGCAGTGTGCGCCAATCAGGATAAATACTTAACAGTTGTCTCTAAACTCTATAAATAGAGTTCCAAATCATTTTCAAAGCATCATTAATGATCATAATCTCCTAAGCACTTGCTGCAGCACTCTCCAAAGGCTTTCTTCTTCGACATCGTATCGTCCAAGGGATAAAGTGATCGTCTTCTGATTAGATTTCTATAGTTGTACTTCCCCAGAAATCAACTTGTACTCTTGTACACACTTTTCTCAGTTTGTACTCAAACAACTTTTGTTTTTGCAAACAATGAGCATTGCCTTCAGTCAGGTGGCACGCTCCTCCTGGTTTGTAGTATCCGTAGAGAGCGAGGATTAGTACATTACACATGTACTAATGAGTGGCTAATTAATTTCCATGCTCTCATTTGGTTCAAGAATTTAGGTGAAACCATGCGGGATATTTTAGTGATCTTTCTAGCCATTCTAAGTCAGTTTCATGCAAGCAGTTTGACGAAACATAAACAATTAGATTTTATGCTAGAACTTACCTATGGCAGATCTTGCCATGCAACATAAAGCTTACCATGTTCTTCCCTATCATATTGCATAAAGTAAGTTATACTAGTGCATATTTGTGGAGGTCATTGGCATGAAAAGCCAATCTGGACTTATAGCTCGGTTTAGATGGTGGCACGTTCAACGCAGGTAGTGAGCCCCGTTGAAAGCCACCAAATACCTACGGTACAATCCAGCATAACTATCATGTTTCTTCCTAGGCCGAGTCGTTTCCGTGGCCCTGAGATACCGTCTGAAGAAACAATCGCCCTTGTGCACAAGTTGTCCATGACCGTGCTAAGTTAACTAGTTATTCAAGGCACATTTCATGGTATCGTTGCGACATTCATTTAATCGATTCAATCTTTGCTTAACACAGTTATATATAGCATGGTATTAAGCATGCATGTAACAGTTATATGATAAGCAGTTCTATAGTCTGTGTACGTGAGATGTCATACAACAGTTTATCGGAATAAGCCCCTATATCGTTGCATTTACATCTGGCATAACATGTTGTAGTATCAAAAATTTATTGAAGAAAAGAGGGTCAAGAAGAGAAGGGTCAGCCACTCACCTTAATTACTTGATTGAGGCGAGAGACCCATTGGCTGCGCTAGACGGCACCTACGTGATTACCTAAAATCGTTTAAGCAACCGATTAGAATACTGTGCCATTTAATAAGTTCAATACGAATGCGAAGTTCGAAGACGCAAGCCATAAAAACCATAGAAAATATTCACGAAAATGCATTCAGAAAACCAAAGCCAAAGAAGCAAGTGTGGCATAAAAAGCAGAGCAATAGGAGGTCTTTCCCAACTTAGCCGTAGAGTCCATCCTTGAGGCACAACTCGCTGAATATGGGACTTGATTTCGAAGAAGCCATTCCATAACGAGGAAATGATCTTAATTCAATCGGTCCCCTTCAATCGATTCAATCGATCTCGATCAATCAGTCCCGACTTAATCGATAGCGATAATGTTCCTTTCTCGTGCACACCGTGGACAAAAAATAGGGCGCAATGTAGGGACGAGGCACTACACCATAACCAACTAAGAAAAAGTTTCGTCCTTGAAACTTAAGAAGAGAACCTACCGCTATAAAAACAACGAAGAAAAATTTTCCTTCATCTACTTCTCAAGCTCCCAGGTCGACTCTTCGACAGCATGGTTCTTCAAGAGCACGCAAACTAGAGGGATAACACGGTTTTGAAGCATTTTATCCTTGCGCTCCAAGATTTGTACAGGTTCTTCTACATATGATAAGTCTACCTATAGATTCAGCTGACCAAAATCTACCACATGGCTCGGATCATGTACGTACTAATTCCGCAACTAAGAGACATGGAAGATATCATGCACATCTGACAGTGTTGGCGGCAATACAATCTAGTAAGTTACTAGGCGACTCACTTCAATATTTCGAAAGGACCTACAAATCTTGGACTAAGCTTGCCCTTAGCTCCAAATTGCGTGACTCCTCGCATGGTCGTTACTCTCAGAAATACTTGGTCGCCTTCCAGAAATTCAAGGGGTCGTCGGTAAGTGTCGACGTAGCTTTTCTGCCGACTTTATGCTATTTTCAATCTCTCCCATATCAGCTTAACTTTTTGTACAGTCTGCTCCACCAGTTCTGGGTCAAGTATCTATCGTTCCCCGACTTCATCCCAACAAATAGGTGATCTATACTTTCGACCGTACAAAGCTTCATACGACGCCATTTGGATGCTGGACTGATAGCTATTATTATATGCAAATTCGGCCAACGGTAGATAAACGTCCCAGCTTGACTTCAGGTCGATTGCACAGAGGCGTAACATGTCTTCGAAAATCTGATTCACCCGTTCTATTTGGCCATCGATCTGAGGATGATAAGCTGAGCTAACCTTCAACTTGGTCCCCATTGTTGACTGAAGACTACACCAGAAATGTGACACAAATCGCCTATCTCGATCTGAGACAATGGATACTGGGATCCCTTGCAGCTAAACTATTTCATCAAGATAGATCTGAGCAAGGCGATCGACGCTCCAAGTAACTTTAATCGCAATAAAGTGCACTGACTTGGTTAATCGATCGATGATGACCCAGATGACATCGTTTTCCCGTGGCATCTTCGGCAGGCCAATAACAAAGTCCATAGTGATATAATCCTATTTTTATTCTGCAATGGCAAGGCTCTGCATCTCCCGCCCGATCTCTAGTGCTCAGCTTTAACCTATTGGTAGGCCATACATTGCGACACGAAGAGTGCCATATCTCTCTGCATGCTGTGTGTCACTACCACATTCTAGAATAGGGGTAATTTGGACATTTGTGAATTTATAATTATTTTAGATATCTTTTAATTAATTGAATTGTGTTAGTGTCATGATTAGGTAAACCTTAGAGCCACTTTAACTAGTTGTTAGACATGACCATGGTAGACTAAATTAGTGAGTTTATACAATCTTTAAACCTATTTTGTTTAGTTGGTTAGTCTCTATTCTAACTTAGAAAGTCATTAGAACTTGTAGGCTAAAACACTAATTTAGAAGAGGGCATTTTCCTTAAAACTTGTCATGACAACTTAAAAAGGGCTCCTTGGACTTCCCCCCTAAACCAAACCCTAACCCCTAATAGGTGGCCAGCCACACCTATTCCCCTTGGCTATTTATAGCATGACTTCTTCTTCTTCCTCTTTCCATTAACCTAACCCTAATTTATGAGTTCTTCCCCAAATTTCCTCCTACACTCAAATTGTCTCCAAATTCACTCAAACTAATTCCATTCTCTTTCCTTTGGAGAGGAGAAGGCTCTATTGGCTAGCTTGGAAGGATTTGGAGCATTTGGACACTTGGAGCTTGGAGGGATTCTAGATCTAGGGATTTTGCATTGGAAATCTATCTCCCAATTGGTATGAGCTCTCTAAACCTCTAATTTTCTTTTAATTAGTGTAGATACATTCATTAGAGACCCCCATTGCATTAGGGTGCCATTAGAAGGAGTTTAGGCTCTCCTCTTCCTATTTGAGGGATTTTCCCTTTTTATTTTGATTTGAATTGGGGGAAATCCGAGAATAGAATTCTAGGGTTTGTGAAATTGATTAATTAGGTCATACTAATGATTTAGAACATGTAAGCGTGCTTTGGGTCAAGTTTGGATCCATTTGGAATACGTATCACGAGTGTATCGGATACACACGCCAAGTGTTTGACAAAATGGCCAAAAGAGCATTCAAAGCTCTAATTTCAGTTTGAAACTTGGTTTTAAGTTTGCAATTCCTTGAGTTATCAATATTAGGATTTATCTAGTGATTTTGAAGGGAGTTGGTCAGTGTAAATTGATTTGGGGGTTTGTGTTATAGTGTGGACTGTGTGAGTGTGTGGTTTGAGTGTGGACTGATAATTGTTTGACTGGAATTGCATTGGGACAGTCCATACTGATATGCAAGTATCATTCCCCAGTTAGTAAGGTGTTCAGACCTTAGTTAACCTTAGTGTTCAGTCCCTCTTTACCGGGTTCAGATGGCATATTGAGTTATGAAGGGTGGCTCGAGTGTGAGATGACATATGCATAGTTCTGTCCCCTGTCATCATGGTTCAGCCCATACACATTTTAATGTTCAATCTTTTTATTACTTCAGTTTTGGCCTTCAAAGTCAGTCCAATTAATGGGAAGGTAATGGCTCGAGCATACATGTATGTAATGTTCAGTTTTTTTTGTTTGAGTATTAGTCCATACTACTGTGCAGTCCATATTATCATATATTTTTAGTCTTAGTTTCGACTGCACAGTCCATATCTAGGAGCTCAGTCCATTGGTAGTAATACTAGTCCTCTTAGCCAACATATCAGTCCTATGTACCTTGTGTTCTTTCTATGGCTCTTAATGTTATCGCTCGCGGAGTCCGTGTCTTCTGTACCAGTACAGGTCATTCTTGGGCGGATCCCGCTCCTAAACATAAGGGAGGGATAGGGGGAAAGGGGCCAGGCCTCTCATATAAATAGGGTTGTTGAAAGAGAACCCGACCACCTATTTTTATTCGACGTTCCGGGGATTCGATCGACGAATTCGGCGAGCTGATCTGCTTTGATCCAGGAGAAAGCCCAGTCAGCCACCTTTTTGGTGCAGGTCACGTGACCTATAGCTCAGCATTCGCTTTTTGAGACTCCTCTACCCACATCTCTATGTGCCTGCAACACTTCCATATGGAGAAAGATGGGCTTACCATGTTCCATCAATAGCACCTAACCTATGCCGATTTTGGCGGACCGTGCTCCACCCCGGTGAAATCATGCGGTTCCGACGTGCCCAGAGGCCAGAGGCGAATCCAATGTTCAGTCCAACTATACAAACTGTACTTTTCTACATATTTATTGATTCAATCCTCTATGTTGTTTTGTAGTATTTACATGATATTGCATTAGTCCATTTCCATTTGAGTGTTTCAGTCCATTAGCTGCGCTCTATTTCAACTAGGTTCAGTTGCTATATGTTTAGTCATATAACAGGTAGATAGGCTAATATTCAGTCTCTATTGAGTTCAGTCCTATGTGTTTTTTATGAACACTTATGTTTCAACCTTGGCCTTCAAGGTCAGTCCCCATATCATTCTTAGGATCAACTCCAGTGTTGACGTTGCCATCAAGGACATGTTGTTTCACTATCTATAGTGACGCCTTAGGGGAGGGTCTGGGTTGTGTCTTACAGCAGAATGGGAAGGTGATTGCCTATGCTTCCAGGCAATTACGTCCGCAGAAGAAGAACTACCCTACCCACGACTTGGAGTTGGCAGCGGTCATCTTTGTTCTTAAGTTGTGGAAGCACTATCTATACAGAGAGCATGTGGAGATCTTCACAGACCACAAAAGCTTGAAGTATGTGTTTACCCAAAAAGAGCTGAACATGAGGCAGAGGAGATGGTTGAAGTTGATAAAGGACTTCGACATCTCGTTGTAGTACCATCCAGGGAAGGCCAACGTGGTTGCCGATACCTTGAGCAGGTATCCGATAGCTATGTGTTTGACAACAGATCGTCATTTGCTAGCAGATATGGAGAGCTTGGGGATTGAGGTGATAGTACCTGGAGTTGAGATGTAGTTGTGGAGACTGCAGTTTCAGTCAGACTTGATGGATAGGATCAAGTCGACTCAGTTTGAGGATGTAGCTCTACGGAGTATCAGAGAGCAGGTTCAGGCAGGACTTCTGGACGAGTTTGTTATTGCAGAGGATGGAGCATTGAGGCACGATTCTAGACTGTGTGTGACTAGTGGAGAGCTTCGAGAGCAGGTTATGCAGAAGACACATCGCTCTCAGTATTCTATGTATCTAGGTGCAAATAAGATGTATAGAGACCTGAAGGAGCATGTTTGGTGGTATGGTATGAAGCAGGAGGTTGCACGCTTCGTAGCCAGATGCTTGGTATGCCTGAAGGTAAAGACAGAGGCCAGGAGGATTGTTGCAGGCATTGCCTATTTCGAAATGGAAATGAGAGCACATTACTATGGATTTTATATCAGGATTGCCGCGTACACCAGGAAGGAAAGACGCAATTTGGGTCATCGTTGATAGGTTGACCAAATTAGCCCACTTCTTGCCATTCAAGGTGGGTTTGTCTACAAAGAGGCTAACAGATATGTATGTGAGGCAGATAGTCAGACTACATAGAGTTCTCGTGAGCATAGTCTCAGATTGGAATAGTCACCTCACTTTCCACTTCTGGCGGAGTCTGTAAACTAGCTTGGACACTCAGCTCAAGTTCAGTACCTCTTACCACCCTCAGACAGACGGGCAATCGAAGAGGACTATCTAGACCCTCGAGGATATGCTACACACGTGTGTTATAGATTTTGGAGGCTCTTGGGAGGATCATTTGCACTTAGTTGAGTTTTCCTACAACAACAACTTTCAAGCCAGTATTGAGATGTCACCATTCGAGGCGTTGTACGGACGGAGATGTCGTACCTCTTGTCTTGGGATGACGTTAGAGAGAGAGCTTTATTGGGGCCTGAGATGGTTGTGGATGCAGCCGAGAAGGTGAAGCTCATAAGAGATCGACTTCGCGTGGTATAGGACAGACAACGGCATTGAGCCGATAGCTACCGGAGACCTTTGGAGTTTGAGGTATAGCTTAGATCTTAGGATTATGTTAGTTTGATTTTGTGATCTTGTTTATTTATGATTGATTGTTATAGATTAAGTGTAAGACCTTGTTTGTGCTAGGTTGGAGATTTGGTGTTCCCGAGGATATCTCCGACACGGGGCACTATTTGCTTTGGTGGAGGTGGAAAGCTTAGCCCGCATTTCATCGAACTTTTCATTATTCGTGAGAGGGTCGGTGTCGTGGCGTGGCTTATAGGCTAGACTTGCCACCTGCACTAGAGGGAGTTCATAACGTGTTCCACGTGTTGCAGTTGAGACGGTCTGTGGCGGATCCCAATCACGTACTAGCTCACTCCGAGATCGAGGTGGGCCCTACTCTCAGCTATCCAGAGCAGCCAGTGGAGATTCTGGATTGTCGGGAGAAGGTATTGCGGGACCAGACCATTCCCTTGGTTTGCGTCGCATGGAGGCATCACTCCCCAGGAGAGTCAACCTGGGAGAGGGATGATGAGATGCGCGAGCGATACCCTTATCTTTTGAGCCTTGAGGTATGATTCTTTCTGTCCTTTCTTTCTTGTCTTAGTTTCATCTTTAATTTCGAGGATGAAATTATTTTAAGGAGGGTAGATTTGTTATCTAGAATAGGAGTAATTTGGACATTTGTGAATTTTTAATTAGTTTAGATATCTTTTAATTAATTGAATTGTGTTAGTGTCATGATTAGGTAAACCTTAGAGCCACTTTAACTAGATGTTGGACATGACCATGGTAGACTAAATTAGTGAGTTTAGAAAATCTTTAAACCTATTTTTTTTAGTTGGTTAGTTTCTATTCTAACTTATAAAGTCATTAGAACTTATAGGCTAAAACACTAAGTTAGAAGAGGGCCTTTTCCTTAAACCTTGTCATGACAACTTAGAAAGGGCTCATTGGACTTTCCCCCTAAACTAAACCCTAATAGGTGTAATGATCCGCTCTGCACGGTATATTATGATGAGTCATTGACTCGAAGAGTTTCGTTTACCCAAAATATGTATCGATGCAAATCGATGCAAAGAGTTACGTTGACCCGAGAAATGCATCGAGTAAGTTCGATGCAAGGGTTAAGTCGGCCCGAGAGAAAGCATTGAGTTAGTTCAAAGATTCTAATAAATCGAATCAACGTAAGGCATTAGTCCGATTCAGACAAGTATTGATTTTAGTTGGTTTCGTGTGCAGGCTATACGTTTACGCTGAAATATAAGAGGTCGAGATTTTACCTTATTTGCAATGGTGTCCGCAAAACCAAATCGTCGCCTTGCCACAGACTGAAGCATAGGCACAGTGGGCCAAATTGCTTGGATAATTCAACGTAATACGAAGTGTTCGAATGGCCAAGTTAGAAGAGTTGTCCATACAAAAAAATTTATGAAATCGAGCCGCATCGGCTCGACAAAACGGCAAAGCGTATCGGCTTAAGGTGGGAGGACTTTGACTCTTTTTTCCTACTCCTTTATGCCTACGTAAAATATATTGTTGTATGCTAAGTTAACCTATCAAGACCACGGGCGTGGTTCGATCGAGAGATGAACATTGTGCATGTCGAATACTAGATAAAACAATCGAAATGAAACGTACACCAAATGTATGAGTCACTATGGAACGTTGAATATCACAATGGCGAGCGTCTCGGTGCGCAAGCCATAAGAACATAGGCTAACTTTATCGACAAGTGCCTCAGCGCACGAGTCGTTCGTGCCTTCATGCACGAGTTAGAAGGCTAGCACATTGAAAGACTATTGAGGCGAGTGCCCTAGTGCACGAGCCATGCACATTGAACACTAAGAAATAGAACATAGAAATATGGTATCGAGGCATACATCGCATGCATGACTCGAATTATAGAGAACAATTGTGTCAAAGCGTGCGTACGTGCACAAAAATCATAAAAGATGGCTTCGTTACGAAGAGAACAGTAGTGGCATGAATGTGACGAAACTGTCGAATATGGCATAGTGCCTTAGAAATGTTCAGGACCTTCGGGTCGTTCGTTTGACAAGCATTAAGTTGAGGCATGGTGCCATTGAACATTGAAATGAAGAATGAAATCATACAAAGAATGCAAGAACATAGGAAGAGTGAGAACATTGAAAAAAAGAGAATTACAAGACGACGTGAAGTCTGAGTTTCAGACTCAAGACTATGTTTGGTTGTATGAGTTTGACGCACGTTGTATGGTCGAATGGACTTGAGATATTGCCCGTGCATGGGTGGGATATGATTCCCTCGAACAGGTATGTCGGGGCACCGGGACCGTTCGACTTAGGAGGGATGTTAAACTTTGATGGACACACATCTATAAGACGACTATTAATCGATTATTAATGTGAAAGCCGTAATAATTGGTATGCAACGGTAAGTCTCCGGTTATTGGGATAGCAGCCCAATACGAGAGGCACGGGGCTACCCAATTTAAGAAAAAAAGAAAAGAAAAGAAAAGAGAAATAAGGTACTCTATTCTGTTACGGTGGGCCAAAAGTGGAGAAACACAGAGATCCTGCACTGATCACTTATAACATGATAGGGAAGGAATGAGACGTATTCATCTTGCGTCGGTACAAGGGGGAGTGCATCGATGTTGGTAAGAAGTCACAAAACAACACGAGATTGCTATTGGTTGCCTGCTTGCTTATGCGAATTAAATAACATGCTTGCCATGATAACATGTTTTACTGCTTTCGAATATGCCATGAAACTCATCCTAAGGCAAGGATAGAAAGATCACTAACTTGTATGCTGCATGATTCAATACACTACTTAATGTCGGCTTAGTAAAGTACAGCGAGGACGATAGTACTAATCCACCACTAGTTTTCTAGCAGGTTCAGGGAATGGTCTTCTCGCGATGGAGCTTCACTCGAATGCACTGAGGCATGGAATGCCAAAGCGTATTGAGACATGCGGCCGTATTTATGCTCGAACTTGCAACAAGATTGATACAGCCGAGATATAGAAGATACGATGTATGAAACGGTGAAATCCTTTGAGGCAAGAGAGAACTTGAGTGTTGTAGCCAATCTAGCAAATTCAGTTGGGCTATTGAAAGTCTTTGTAACATTAGTTTAATTATCAATAAAGAGAATTGTTTCGTATACTATGTTTCTTCTGCTGCTAAATAACAATATTAAAGATAACCATTTGAGAACTTGTCATCTTGTCTTGTACGAGTGCACCTCCAGACTCATACGACATGACGTCCCAGCGAGGACGATGATTCAGATAAATTGATACGAGAACGAGCGATTTTTCGGGTCGTTGCATGACAATAGGTGGCCGGCCACACCTATTCCCCCTTGGCTATTTATTGCATAACTTCTTCTTCCTCCTCTTTTCATTCTAAACCTAACCCAAATTTAGGAGTTCTTCCCCAAATTTCCTCTTAAACTCAAATTGTCTCCAAATTCCCTCAAACTAATTCCATTCTCTTCCTTTTGGAGAGGAGAAGGCTTTATTGGCTAGCTTGGAAGGATTTGGAGTATTTGGACACTTGGAGCTTGGAGAGATTCTAAATCTAGGGATTTTGCATTTGGAATATATCTCCCAATTGGTGTGAGCTCTCTAAACCTCTAATTTTCTTTTAATTAGTGTAGATACATTCATTAGGGACCCCCATTGCATTAAGGTGCCATTAGAAAGGAGTTTAGGCTCTTATCTTCCTATTTGAGGGATTTTTCCTTTTTATTTTGATTTAAATTAGGGAAAATCCGAGAATAGGATTTTAGGATTTGTGAAATTGATTAATTAGGTCATACTAATGATTTAGAACATGTGGGTGTGCTCTGGGTCAAGTTTGGATTCATTTGGGGCGTGTATTACGAGTGTATCGGATACGCAAGCCAAGTATTTGACAAAATGGCCAAAAGAGCATCCAAAGCTCTAATTTCAGTTTGGAGCTTGGTTTTAAGTTTGCATTTCCTTGAGTTATCAATATTATGATTTATCTAGTGATTTTGAAGGGAGTTGGTTCAAGTAAATTGATTTGGGGGTTTGTGTTATAGTGTGGACTGTGTGAGTGTGTGGTTTGTGTGTGGACTGCTAATTGTTTGACTTTAATTGCATTGAGACAGTCCATACTGATATGCAAGTATCAGTCCCCAGTTAGTAAGGTGTTCAGAACTTAGTTAACCTTAAGTGTTCAGTCCCCTTTACCTGGTTCAGATGGCATACTGAGTTATGAAGGGTGGCTCAAATGTGAGATAACATCTTCATAGTTCTGTCCCCTGTCATCATGGTTTAGCCCTTACATTTTAATGTTCAGTCTTTTCAATACTTCAGTTTTGGACTTCAAAGTCAGTCCGATTAATGGGAAGGTAATGGCTCGAGCATCCGATTAATAGGAAGGTAATGGCTCGAGCAATCATGTATGTAATATTCAGTTTCTTTTGTTTGAGGATCAGTCTATACCACTGTGCAGTCCATATTATCATATATGTTCAGTCTTAGTTTCGACTACACAGTCCATATCTAGGAGCTCAGTCCTTTGGTAGTAATATCAGTCCTCTTAGCCTACAGATCAATCCCATGTACCTTGTGTTCTTCCCACGACTATTTTGATTTTTCCTAATGTTATTAATGTTCAGTCTAACTATACAAACTGTACTATCCTGCATATTTCTTGATTCAGTCCTCTATGTTGTTTTGTATCAGTTTACATGATATTGCATTAGTCCATTTCCATTTGAGTGTTTCAGTCTATTAGCTGCCTTCTATTTCAACTAGGTTCAGTTGCTATATGTTCAGTCATATAACAGGTAGATAGGCTAATGTTCAGTCTCTGTTGAGTTCAGTCCTATGTGTTTTTCCTGAACACTTATGTTTTAACCTTGGCCTTCAAGGTCAGTCCCCATATCATTCTTAGGATCAGTCATAGTATGGTGATCAAGTATTGCCACATTAATGTTCTACCCTGTACATATATTACATTTCAGTCCCTTGGTTGTATTATATCAGTCCTTTGAACTCAAAGTTCAATCTTTGAACTGATAAATCAGTCCAATACCTTAATATTAGTTCAGTATCTACTGAACTAATGTTCAGTCCTTGCTTAGCATATCCAGTCCCTTAGCTTAATGATTCTGTACAACATATATATAAATCACATATTCAGTCCCAATCCTCTTGTATCAGTTGGGATTACCTTAAGTATCAGTCCACTTGGCCTATATCTTAAATGTTCAGTCCCCAACTTATGTTCAATATCTTTTTCCACATAATTCAGTCTTAGGCTATCATTAATCAGTTCTTTGGTGTCCTACTGTTCAGATCAGTTGAGGAATCACCTCAGTTTGGTATCAGTCCCTCTGTTTGGTAGCAATTTGGTTGTATTTTAAGAGTTCAATCCATTTCTTTTATGCAGTCCTTTGAATAACAGTTCAAGTATTGACTTGTGTCAGTCTACACTTGAGTTATAGGTGATAGGAGAACTTGTATGGTATAGCTATAAGTTAATATATAGCAGTGGTATATGCTTGTGTATTTATATTAGTTATATATACATGTGGGATATCCTAGTGGCTTAATAATGAGCAATGGGATGTGGTTTTGATACCACATTTAGCACTAGCACACTAAATAGTCTAACTTAGCCAGAAACCCTAGATTTAGACTAAATGAACCAAACTTAACCTAGGGTGGATAAATTGACAAGAGTTGACCTAATTTGACTTCTCTGACCTAGAAGTGGCCTAGCGGCATATAAATAAAATATTTAAAGCTAATGTTTACTCTAGAACACTCTGTAATCCTGTAATTTCATAATAGGTCTTTGTGACTCCAGTTCAGATACCGATACACAACTGTTGCTCAGGATATCAGGCGAGTACATTCTCTGATTGTTTTCATCATGATAGTATCTATATTGCCTGCTCTAGACTACTTTACTTGATGCTGACACATTGTTAACATGGATTAGTACTATATGGATCTTGTCATGAGATGTTATCCCCTTATCGGGCGCATCAGATATTTTATATTCATGTACTTTATCATGTACATCGTGTACTCCTTGTATTATTCATGTTCTCTCATGTTACATGTACTTCATGTAAATAATAATCATGTACGTAATGTGTCGTGATCGGATCCTTGTGTATTGATTGGGGTGGGAGAGTAGACGTAGTTATGTGATTAAATCCCTCTAGTGTAATCATGTATATATCGATTATGCCTTCACGTATAATCGATTTACCGTAGAATAATTATGTACAACCTAAACTAATCACATAACTGTCTTGTGCTCTGAATCACATATATTTATATTATAGTTTATATTTTATCTATTATATTCATGTACTGAGTTCATTATCTATATTTCATATATTTTTGTATTTCCATTACAGCATGTAATGTATCTTATTTTGTTGCTAGTTCTATATTTTCCTACCATGCAATGGAACTATTATCAGAGTTATGTATTTCACTCCAATCCTGACTGGATATATTGACAAAATTTACAGAGAACTTGGAGAATTTTTGCACCACTTACTATGGTGCAGACTTAGACAACACTTGCGAACTGGATCACCAGGAGGGTCTAGCTAGCCTAGAGGAGACACCAGTAGTGCCTAGATTAGACTGCTAGGACATTTATATGGATTTGTCTCCAGCTATCTTCTGATATGTTATTATTTTATATACTCTGTGTGATGTGTTGATAACACTTAGACTTATTTCTATTCTAGCTTGTATCGCACTTTGACATTTTATCTATTCTATGCCGTGTTTTTATTCCTCCTTAACTATTTGTGATTGAGTTGTATCTTTCTGATATTATCCTCCGTATAGAGAGCATATACTTGACATGTACTTTATATTGTGTTTAGTTATTGTTGAGACCTAGGACATCGTTCTACTGTCGATACTGTAACGTAGGCTGGACGTACCTACGGTCTCGTACCCTTTCACCGGGTACGGGTCTTGACGCCGTGCTACCAAAAGATAATGCAGAGGTCCTTATACATCTTGGTGCTGCCAGGACACAAGGAGTATTTTGCATAATGCGCTTCCGATGTTATCTCCTTTTTGAGTTTTGGATTATCCGGGACACATAGCCTGCCCTTCACTCACAACGTTCCCGACTTGTCATCTACAAAGTCAGACACCTTCCCTGTTGATATCATCTTCCACATCTTCTCCAGGTATGGATCATCCTTCTAAGCAGACTTGATATTTTCTAATAGGCTCTACTTTAGCCATAGTTGTGCCAGTCGTGTACCCACAAATTGAACTCGGAGTTCGAAGCCCATTCCTTCCAAGTCGTGCATCAGTCGACTGTTGATGGATAATGAAGCTATGTATTTTCGACTCAGCGCATCCGCCACAATATTTTCCTTGCCCGGCTTATAGTCGATCGACAAGTCGTAGTCCTTAGTTCCAGCTATCGCCTCTGCCGCAAATTCAGTTCCTTCTGGGTGAAGAGATACTTAAGGCTCTTATGATCTGTATAAATCTTGCACGCCACGCCATAAAGATAGTGATGCCATAGCTTCAATGTGAACACAATTGCCGCTAATTCTAGGTCATGCATGTGATAGTTCTTCTCATGTTGCTTCAACTGTCGAGAAGCAAAAAATATCACCTTATCCCGCTGCATGAGCACCCACCCCAAGCCCTGGCCAGAAGCATCACTGAAGATTTGAAATCCCTCAGTCCCTTTAGGAAGAGCGAGTATCGGGACCGAAACGAGCCGCTATTTTAGCTCCTAGAATAACGTTTTACAGTCGTCTGAATACACGAATGCGACTCCCTTTAGGGTGAGGCAATCAAGGGCGATACAATCTTCGCGAAGTCTTTCATGAAGCATCTATAGTATCCCGCCAAGCCGAGGAAGCTTTAAATTTTACTAAATGATACGGGCCGTTTCCAATCAACAACTGCTTTGACTTTCTTCGGATCAACTGAAATGTCTCCAACTGAGATGATGTGCCCAAGGAATGATATGCTGTTCAGCCAGAACTCACATTTGCTCCTCTTCGCAAATAACTAATTATCTCGAAGGGTCTGGAGTACGGCCCGCAGATGTTCTGCATGTTGCGCTTGATCTTTCGAGTAGACGAGGATGTCGTCTATGAAGACTACTACGAATTTGTAGAGGAACGAACGGAACACCCAATTCATTAGATCCATGAAGGCAGCATGGGTGTTTGTCAGGCCGAATGGCATTACTAAGAACTCATAGTGGCCGTAACAAGTGTGGAAGGCAGACTTTGGCACGTCTTCGGGCTTGACCTTGAGTTGATGGTAACCCGATCGAAGATCAATCTTCGAAATCACAATAGCACCTTGGAGCTGATCGAACAAATCGTCAATTCGGGGCATGGGGTATTTGTTCCGGATGGTGGCTTTATTCAATTTTCGGTAGTCGATACAGAGCCGCATTGACCCATCCTTCTTCTTGACGAACAACACAGGCGCACCGTATGGCAAGACACTAGGACGAATGAACCCTTTGTCTAGCAATTCCTATAACTGTACTTTGAGTTCTTTAATTCTGTAGGAGCCATTCTGTATGGGACTTTGGAAATCGGTCGAGTGTTGGGGAAGGTGTCGATAGTGAACTCGATTTCTCGATCGAGTGGCATGCCGGGTAGCTCGTCTGAGAACACATCGAGGAATTTTGCCATAACATCGGCTTGACCCACGTTTGTACCATCCTGTCACATGTCTCTAACGTACGCCAAGTAGCCTTCGTATTTGGAATATAGCATCCTCCGAGCAGAAATTGCCGAGATTACCATACAGGCTATTGACGTTTCGCCATACGAGTAGCAGAATTCAAGCTTCCCTGGTAGACAGAAGGTGACCTTCTTTCCTGCACAGTCAATGGTGGCCGAGCAAGCGCCGAGCCAGTCCATCCCTAGAATGATGTCGTAGTCCTTAAGGTCTAGAACTATTGCATCAAAGTTAATTTCCTACCACCGATACATATGCAGCCGTCTCTACAGATAGTATTTACAGGTATTTGTGTGCCCGACGGGGTGCTAACACTAAGGTTAAGGCCTAGCGGTGCCATAGATAATATGTGTTCATCAATGAAATCTGCCGCTATAAAACTATACGTAGCACCTGAATCAAACAATACACGAGTAGGTTTATTATTGAAAAATAGTATACCTGTCATAACTGTATTAGAGGCGAACGCCTCATCTTGAGTCATGGCATAGACGTGGCCCTGGGTATTGGGGCGACAGTCTTGGCCATTTTGTGGTACGGGCTGTTGGGCTCGAGGTGCTGGACCCTGGTTCCCTGGACGATGTTGCTGCTGCTGAGGCACCGTTAGGTTCTGTCTCTTGGCTAGGCAGTTTGAACTGAAGTGGCCCCTTTTACCACAATTCCAACATCCTCCTTCAAGAACTTCGCAATTGACGGCTATATGTTCGAATCGGCGACATCTGGTACATCGAGGTCCTGTGTTCCACCCTTGGTATCCGCCCTGATGCCCATTGTTCGGATGCTTGGTCGTATTGTTTCCTCTCGCATAGCTAGGGTGCTTGTGATTGTATGTTTGCACAACACCGACAGCGACTGGAGGATATTGGCGCTCAAGGTGGAGAGCGTGATTCAGAGGCTCGTCCATTGTCTTATATTCTAGAACCGACACATGAGCATAGATAGAGGGCCGGAGACCCACTTCGAACCACCGATCACGACTCTCCATTGTAGAAAAGAATAATCCAGCAAATTTGGCCAGTTTATTGAATTCTGCTATGTACTGCCGCACCGATGTTCCCTTGCCTCAGCTACATAAATTCATTCTTCTTTTCTTGTGAATGGCTGCGGGGAGGTATTCGATCTCGAACTCCTTTTGGAAGGTGGCCCAAGGGATTGCCGTGGTCTTGTTGTCGTGTCGGATTGCCCGCTTTTAAACGGCCCACCTGTCGTGCACGTTCAATCTGAGTTGAAGCTGAGCGCAGGCGACTTTCTTGGACTCTTCAATGCCTAGAAGTTTGAAATGATCTTCCAACTCCTTTAACCAGTCGATCGTATGAGAGGGATCTTCAGTACCGCTGAAGGAAGTACAAAATTTTTTGTTGAATTTTGACACCTCAAAGTTGAAACTTCTTGGTGCTGCAGGTGGACGCTCGGGCACCTCCGGTTCGACTTCAATCAGTCTGACCGCAGGCTACGACATGAGTCATCGTAGAGTTGCTGTTGGACATAACTGTTTGGACAATTTGTTAAAGAGTATCAATCTGCTTCTGCTGCAACTTGAATTGCTCATCGAATTGGGCCTCAAACTGGGCCTGCCGTGGCTCAGCTTATCTCTACTGGTTTTCAACGTGCTATCGATGCTGTTCATTCAGGCGCTGATTGGCCTCGGCCTGTCGTTGTTGCGCTTCTAGAATATGCATCATCCGTTCCATAGGGGCATTTGAGGGTTCAGGCCGTGACTCGAGGGCATTTGAGGGTTCAAGCTATGAGCTACTCGAGCCGCTCGAGGCACCTTCTTCGCTCACGGTAGCAGCTTTCACAGCTTCTGGGATATAAAAGCAACTATATTAGTCTCAGAATATATTACGGACTCACTTGTATGGAACAACTCATCTCATCGACACGAGGTCAAAGGTTCGAGACTCAAACGGAAGGCCAAAGGACGTAAAGGCGTGCTCTGATACCATTATGTCACGTCCCGATTCGATAGAATCGATAGTCATCCCTCGGGCATGATGCTGTACGAGCCTAGGTTGCACTCGTACAAGGCACTTTCATAAGGTTATCCAAAACACAACAACAAGAGAGTACGCAGAGTAAATTGAACACATTGTATAGAAAAAACTTGAGCTTTATTGATAATGAACATCATATTACAGACTCGATACAAAGGTGCCGTGCGGGCTTACAAACTGACTCCATTACAAAATGAACGTCAATAAAATAGCTGTTCCATACAATATACCCCCCCTTTATACAGCCAAAATATGCAGACACCTTGAATAGGGGAGAGTTGAGACATCTTTGCTTGAAAAGTTACGGGGTCTTCAAAAGAGATTTGATCAAGTCTTCGCACGTACGGGCGAAGCTTCAAAACACACGAGTGCTGCCTTTAGTCAGTTGGCATGCTCCTCCTGGTTTATAGTACTTGTGGAGAGCAAGGATCAGTATATTACACGTGTACTAGCGACTGGTTAATTAATTTTCATGCTCTCATTTGGTTCAAGAATTTAGGTGAAACTATGCGGCATATTTTAGTGATCTTTCTAGCCATTCATAGTCAGTTTCATGCAACCAATTTGACGAAACATAAACAAGGAGATTTTATGCTAGAAGTTACCTACGGCAGAGCGTGTCGTGCAACATAAAGCTTACCATGTTCTTTCCTGTCATATTGCATAACATAAGTTATACTAGTACATATTTGTGGAGGACATTGGCATGACAAGCCATTCTAGACAGTGGCACGTTCAACGCGTATAGCGAGTCCCATTGAAAGGCACCGAATATCCGCGATACAATGTATCATAGCTATCGTATTTCTTCTTAGGCCGAATCGGTCCCGTGGCCCCGGGATACCGTCTGAAGAAACAATCGCCCTTGTGCACAAGTTGTCCACGACCGTACTAAGTTAACAAGTTATTCAGGGCACATTTCATGGTATCGTTGCGACATTCATTTAATTGATTCAATCTTTGCTTAGCATAGTTCTATATAGCATGGTATTAAGAAAGCACATAACAGTTATATGATAAACAGTTCTATAGCCCATATATGTGAGATGTCATGCAACAGTTTATTGGAATAAGCCCCTGTGTCGTTGCATTTACATCTAGTATAATATGTTTTAGTATCGATAATTTATTAAAGAAAAGAAGGTCGAGGGGAGAAGGGTCAGCCACTCACCTTAATTGCTTGATTGAGGCAAGAGACCCGTTGGCTACGCTAGACGGCACCTACGCGATCACTTGAAATCGCATAAGCAACTGATTAGAACACTGTGCCATTCAATGAGTTCGATACAAATGCGAAGTTCGAAGACGCAAGCCATGAAAACCATCGAAAATATTCACGAAAATGTATTTAGCAAACCAAAGCCAAAGAAGCAAGTGCGGCATGAAAAGTAGAGCAACGGGAGGTCTCTCTCGACTCAGCCGTAGAGTCCATTCTTGAGGCGCAACCCGCTGAATATGGGACTTGATTTTGAAGAAGTCATTCCATAACGAGGAAAGAATCTTAATTCAATCGGTCCCCTTCAATCGATTCAATCGATCCCGATCACTCGGTCCCGACTTAATCGATAGCGACAGTGTTTCTTTCTCGCGTACCCCGTGGACGAAAAACGGGGCACGATGTAGGGACGGGGCACTACATTTGTGGGGATTGGAAGGAGATAGAAAAATTAGGAGAAAGGACCTCGTTAAATAAGAGTCGGAACTCCTAATTCGATAAGGAGTATAATTCCTAATAGATAAACATTTTCCCTTTATTTAAAACTAAATAAACTTTTTAAAACAGATTAATATAATCACATCTACTAGTAGATAATAATACCAATTTTAAATCAATATCTAATATTTTCAAAAGTTTAAATTATATATATTTAAATCCAAATCAAATAACGTTTAAACAAAAATCGATCTAATCACAATCTATTAATGATTGCAATAATTAATATAAAATAGTTTAAATTGCATACATTCAAATCTCTTTTTATAATGAATTACCAATTAAGGATACTAATAAATATTCCCAACTAAGTATATCAAATCAATTAAAATTCAAAACCAAAATCGAATAATTTGATTATCATAATAATATTTAAAGTATACATTCGATATTATCAAACAATTTAAATCATATACATTAAAATCTAAATCAAATAGCTGATTACTACAATAATTTAAATAATATTTAATATTATGAAATCTAATTTCAAATAATAATCATCCTAGTAATTTAAATATAAGCATATTATCAAAACAATTGAAAATATATTTTTATAAATTCAAAACTTAATTTAAAAATACTTCGATAAAATCTTTTTATTGTTTCCAAAAATACTTATGATTTTCAAATCCATTTTTGAAACCAATCTCAATAAAATCCAAATTAATAACCAACGTCATTCATAATTCCAATAATAAAATATTTTTATTAAAATAAATTAGCACTCTCAAAATATTTAATATAAAACGAGTTTTTGATAAAAGAATACATCATAAAATATCATTCACAAAGTCTCGACGAAAAATTACCTTTAAATACAATAAATAAATAAAATACAAAATTTGAAAAATTCGGAAAGAGGAGTTACAGCCAACTACAGTAATGTATCGACTCGTGCTGGCCCTTTGGCCCATACTCGTACAACAACATCGTGGTCGTGCCTCGCAGTAATGTGAATCATACTCTTTTACTTGCCCTTTCGAACGACTTAAACATGAACTCATAAACTTTGTGTCAAAGACTCAAACACCCGATGCCACATCTCGTGCCGAAGCACGTGTCTCTGCTATAGCCAAATCTTAGGCTTCATAATTGTGTTACATAATGTGCACACCTTTCTTGGCTTATTTGTGCCGTTCCTATATTTCTTGTGACTCAACCGACACCGTGTATGTAGACTGCCGCTCATCACACCAACTCATCTATATGAAAGATCACAACCCCTAGGCTTGCCCGGACATATAGTATGGTGTAGACAAGGTCGTCCGACGCAGGTAGTGAACCCCGTCGAAAGCCTTGAATCACCTGAGCGGTATAATCCAGCTCAACTACCTTGCTTTCCTCCTAGGCCGGATCAGTCCTGTGACCCCAAGTTGTCGTCCGAGGATATGAAACCTTATCGATAAGTTGTCCAATGATCATGCAATGATGCCTAACTAATTCACCATATGACTCAAACCATCGTTCTTTCTTGCTCATAAACCATACTTTAAATACTTTGTTGGAGATTGCCAAATGAGGGATCGCCTCGACGACAAACAGCCGTGTGAACCTTCTTTGAAACCCAAACCCTAACCCTATCTGCCTTCCTCCGTTCACCACTCGACCACACGAGTTGCCCCATTTCTACCACCGTCGTCTCGACTTGACTCCAACGACCACCTCGCAGTTGTCCAACCCCTTTTCACCACCTCCTCCACCTTCTTCCTGCGACCACTCACCTCTGGCCCTCGTCTGACCCTACAGAAACATCACCGCCAACCAAAAACCCCCATCATCACTACTACCACTAGGGCTGGGCATACGGGTCCAGGACCCGAGGTTCCGATCCGGTCCGAACCGTATTTTGGTCAAACGGGGTATTTCCTAATTTTTTATAAGTAAACGGGTCGGGGCGGGCCGGCCGATCAGGTCCGAACCGTATTTTGGTCAAACGGAACGGTTCCTAATTTTTTATAAGTAAACGGGTCAGGGCGGGGCGGGGCGGGTTGTATTTTTAAAATAAATGGGGCCTCGGCCCGGCTCGTTTACTTTAAAAACTGTTTTATTTATTTATTTCAATGTTAGTACTTAAGGGCAGAGAGCTGATGCTCTCCTCCATAAACCTTTTCTTCCCTATTTCACAGAGAGAGAGAGAGAGAGATAGAGAGAGAGAGAGAGAGAGAGGGAGATGAGAAGAAGAGGGGCAGCTCACCACCGGATCAGGCGTGGCAGCGCTGGTGGCTCATGCCGGCGGAGGAGGCTAGGAGGAGGCGAGGCAGATCCAGAGGAGGGTCGGTCACGGTACGCAGATCAGGAGCGGCGGTTGGGGATCGAGCGCCGGGCTCGACGAAGCCGGACGGGGTCTCTCGAAGACGGCGACGGTTGGAGTACGGTGAGTTCTCCCTCCCTTATTTCTTTCTTGGATGGTATTTTTCTGGGGTTACGGTGGACGCATGTGGTGGTGGTGAACGACGATGAAAGGACTGTTGTCATGGTGACAGTAGTACTGTTTGGTCAGATTTTGGGGCGGTACTAACGACACTGTTGATGGCTATGGTCGTGGGTGCGTCGGGATGGCGTGGGTTGATCGGTTGTGTGGTGTGATCGATGGGTGGTGTTACGGGAGATTGGGTTGGCCGGACGGGGGTTACTGCGGTGGTTGATGGCCGGACGAAAGATTGGGTTGGCCGGACGGGGGTTACTACGGTGGTGTTACGGGAGTGGGTTGGCCGAACGGGGGCTACATGGAGTGTGATGGGAATTTGCAGCTCTCTTCCCCCATTTATTTCCTGGACCCATTTTGACCCGCGGGTCGTCATGGTTCAGACCCGTTTCGAACGGGTTGGACCCGTTCTGGTTCCAAAAAAATTTAGACCCGCCCCGCCAATTGACGGATCTGGTTCGGGTCCTTCAAATTTGGGCCCGGCCCGACCCGTGCCCAGTCCTAACTACCGCCATAACTCCTCATCCCCAAACTGCTCAGCCACCGGTCAGTAACACGACCATCCCCATCCTAACCCTAAATAAATGGAAGAAAAACCTTAAACCTGACCTAGCTACCTTCGCCGCTCGAGCACCGACGACCTCTCCACCGTAGCCGTCGCATCTGCGGATTCTCCCTGCCAGCCATCTCGAGCGGTTGTGCTGACATGTGTGCCTCCTCCACCGAACGGTGTCGGCAACACCGACGGCTGCCCCTCGAGATCAGTGCACCCGCCTGGCCGCCTCCGGTGCCACCTAAAAACTCGGCAAGATGCTTCCCTCACTTCCCTCTGCTCTTCATCTTCCCTCTTCCTGAGTCTCTTTCTCTCCCTCACGAGGAACTTGTCACGCTCCAGTTCCAAAATATGCGGGGCCAGCAACAATCCAGCAAGGAGCTTTACAACTTACTCAGCCAACCTGGATGGAAACCAGGTCCTCAGCGGGACGCAGCAAGTTACATAATATACATGCCGATATTAACTATAGTAAATATCATGTGATCCAGATGCTAAACATGTGACAAAGGTAGTAAACAGGTAATCAAGTGACACTAGTACTAGGCAAACCATCTAGTGTACGTGATATGCAAATAAGGACAACTTTCGATGCGAGGGCTGTCCAAATATAAAATTCGTAGCTCTGGTATAGAGACTCCCTGGATGCAGGGTCGTAGCTCCGGTATAGAGACTCCCGATAAATATAGTTGTAGCTTCGTTAATAGAGTCATACGATAAATATTAGAGGCATGTAACTCCGGTTACAAAATCTCTCGAAAAAGTATGTATAATAATAAGTACATAGTGATATATGCATAGTAGCCCCCACGCCTAGTAACTGTCCTCCCCACCCAATGCTACTGTTAGTGTCGTATCCATGACACATCCAGTCCGACTCTAATAAAAGATAAGTTCAAAAGTGCAGTCAAAATATGTACACAGGAGATCCAACATCAAGTAACATCCAGAGATCATAAGAGTCACCTATATGCCATGCAGTATGAATCCGTGTATCATGTTTATGTGTCAGCAGAAAAAATCATGACAGTATACTGATAATGAATAGGTAAATCGTGTATAGTATATCCAGTATGATCGACTGATAAGAAACTATAAGCAATGTAAATACTGTAAATCATGTTGGCAAGGTATAATTGCCTGGAGTTTGTCCAAACTATGTTGAGACTGCAGTACCAAAGTCTATCCCACTATCCATGAGCCAATGAACTATATTCCATGTAAATATCTATCAACCCAAATCACAAACAAATATATATCACATTAAAGTACACGTATAACTCATAACTCACACCTAGAGAGCTTGAGTCATTCTAGTAGCATATTACCTTAGGTTATTTAAGACACTTGTAATTTACATCGTCTAGAACTAGGTCACACTAGCCTCTATAATCATTATTTGCTAATAATGTGAATTGCAAGTTATTGGTTTAAAATATCAAGTTTGCACCTCGTTATTCGTACAATGGCACCTATGACACACAAATTGAGACAAGATGATCAGCCGCAAGGTTACCATCTTATCTTGGTGATCCACATGGCCACCTTGTCAATTTTAGCGATATGAGATCACTAGAATCGACTGATCTCAGTTTCGATGCACGGATTCCAAAATACGAACATAATAAGAATTTATTATAAATAAATGGTGATATATAAAGGAAAATATACAACCATCACCAACATGTCCAAAAAGGTAAAATTAGCTAGAATAGCCTATCCATAAGTCCAATTTAGACATAGGGGTAAAACGGTAATTTCGGGTCAAAATGATGTCCGCCGTTGGATCCGTTTTTTTTATCTAAAATCGTGTCAGGATAAAAGTTCTCTAAACCTAGTAAACTATATGTCCACGAGTTCAGAATGACGATACAAACCCAACAGTTTATTCGGATTTGGATTTCGAAGAGCCGAACTCAAAATAACCCGTTGACCCGGTCATTGGGATCTAGTTTGCATGAAACTGGATGCCGGAGACAAACTCCTCTAAATCTAGCAAATATATGTCAAAGAATCTAGAATGATGATAGAAACCCAAAGTTATATCCTGAATTGGATTTCGATGAGCCGATCACAAAATGACCGTTAACCCAGATTATAGGACCTAATTTGCACCAAAATGCGTGTCGGGGCCACGTTGCTCCAAACTCAACAAATTATATATAAATTTTAGCCAGAATAATGCCACGAGCCAACTGGTGTCATCAGAATTGGAATCCGGAGTCCCGGATACAAAATTAGAATTTTATAAGTTAGAAATTACGGTTTCGAGAGTCCAACTTTGACGTCGATTTCAACCAACTAAACGTCATCCTATGAAGCTAAAACTTTTATGGCATGAAGGTGGTTATACCTGCTGTGCAGTAGAGTTGGTGGTTCATCAATCGGAGATTCAACGAGAGAGAAACAAATCTGCGAAGTTGGCTCCATGAAATTGTCCAAAATAAAAGTGATTTAAACGGTTAACTTGGTGGCCAGTTTTGATCTATCAAACTATTAAATTAACGATTAACATTTCAGGTAAGAAAAGAGGTATATACCGAAATTTAGATGGAAGAATCGGATCAACAATCCAACGGTCGAATTGTTCAAAAAAAATGCCTAAAGTTGCTGTCCTAAAACGTAATTCTGGATTTGATTTCGCGTGCGTCACAACGGGATTTCGTGCAAAATGTACGATTCGAATATGTCGTGCATCGAGGACGACGGGGACACACCCAAGGTGGTTCATCAGGGTCGCCAGGGCATGTTAGGGCCATTGTGGCAGCGTGTGACGACTGCGGCTGCTGTAGCTAATGCCGTTATGCCCACTGCTGTGTGCGCACGTATAGCAACCTGGCAGCGCACGGGTGAGGGTGCACCGTCGTCTTCCATGGCAAGGGAGATGGCACGACAAACAATACTGGCAGTGGTCGTCGCCATTCATCGGGACGATGATGATGGTGACTGCACTGGTCGACTCGCCGAAGTTCGACAAGAGGGGTGGAGGAGAAGCTCGAGGAGAAGATGAAGAAGAGAAGAAGGTGACAATGTCGGCTAGGCTTTATGAGGAGTGGAGATTAAATAGATGGAGAGATAGATGAGAGGGGGGTCTCGTTCGTTATACATGCATGGCCTACCATTTACTGCATCGACGAGGAAGATGAATACACAGTGTGTGTATTCGTCCATACGCATGTTGGGTTTGCGGTTCAACGGGCTCGGGTTTGGATTAAACCTGCCTGCCCATTAAATTTGAACACACAGAGGAGTGTGGGCCTGGAAGAGTTGGTCTTGGGTTGGCCTTAGGGGGGAGGAAATAGGTTTTTGTAGGATTTCTAGTTGGGCTATTCCTTAAGGAAGATTTGAGTTATTTAAGCCAACTATCCATTGACTATATAGACATTAATACTAATGTGAATTAGTAAGGATATTACTAATTGTCTAGACCTAAATCATTACTACCATTTGAAATGGTTAAATATAATAATAATAATAATAATAACAACCCTTATCCTTACATGATTCAAGCCTAGATACGAATATAGTAATACTAATAATATTATATCTGCCTATATCTATTTATGCGATAAAATATCAAATTTTAATTTGGTAACAATAATATATAAAATAATAATAATATATATAATTTAAAATAGGGGGATCACAGTCCTCCCTACTTAGATTTTTTCCCAAAATTAAAGTATTGGCACGAATCGAAATAACAAGAATTTTAATGAGTCAAGCATTGAAGTAGATTATTATATCTACCTCTATCGGACATCCCTCCAACATACGAGAGATCGACATGTTCTCCCATAAAGTGCCTCGGAAGATGCCATGTGAGTGGTCACATGAAATTGGATTGGGTGTTTAGGTTCGTTTGAGTTAAGTTTGGCTCGGTGTGGTCATGACTACAAATTAGATCACTTATGATCATTGATGAAATAATAGCATGCGGGACTTCAATTGGATGGCACACAGGTGGCATGTGCGTAGTAGACTCAAAATGGGTTAAAACCATATATTGGGTCAATTAGGTTGGATCGATAATTGTGCCCCAAAATTAAATTTGAACTTAGGTCAAGTTTTTCGGTAGATGGTCCAATGGTCTAAATTGACCAGAAAATTGTACGAAATAAATAGAATGCAAGAGAACAAGTTTGAGTGGGACATGATATATCAAAATGAAGGTAAATTTGTCTACTACAAAACTTATGAAGGAAATTCTGAGAGATTGACATCCCTGGCGTTCCAAAAATCAAAGTCACGGAAAGGTACATTTAATGATCAAAACTAATTATAATAAAATTATTTATGTCACTACCACAATTTTGGATAGGGCTAACTTTGTCATTTTACATCATTTATATTATATATATGGTTATTTAATTAATTGCTTGTGAAGGTTTCATCTATTGTTAGATTAGTCTACTTATTGAACCCTTGACTTGTGGACCCAATTAGACTAGATAGGACCACTTGAACCTACATTCTAGGATGAACATAAATAGCCACATTTATGTCATGTTGAGTCTTGCTTTGAAATAAGAATTAATCCAATAATTAGAGCACAACAAACCATTCATTAAGATAAGTGTTCATGACAACTTGAGGGGTGTTTTGGATATTTCAAAGTGGGTTTTAGGGCTCCTTTATAGCAGCCATATGGAGAGGGTTTACTCCTTGTTCATTCATTAGAGCCTCCAAGAAAATCCTAGAAGAGCTCTCATCAAGCCCCTTCCATTTCCTATATTTCCACCATCAAAACTCCTCCAAAATCTCCCAAAACCTTCCCTAATCTTCATCCTACAAGATTAGAAGCTTGAAGACCAAGGAGCTCGTGAGAAGGAGTCCAAGGGATTGAGAGTTTGTGTCAAACTTGACACAAGAGCATTCCTAGAAGGTTTCATTGGGAATCCATCTCCCAATAGATAAACCCTTACCATTTTTTATAGGTTTGAGCTCCATTTTCATCATGACACTTGTAAGAACACTCACATGGATTAGGGGTACCAATGGGGAGAAGAGCAAGGCTCTAACTTTCATTTTAGTAGAATTTATTTGGGATTTTTGTGTCATCCTTGGAGAAATCCGAGGAGAGCCCACTAAGTGTTTGTCAAAATGAAAAATAGGCTATTTTAATTTCATTTTCAGTTTTAGATCATGATTAGATTAATTTTCTCATTTAGAATAGGTATGCATGGTTTCTAGTATTCACACATATATATATATATATTATATATATATATATATATATATATATATATATATATATTATATATATATATATATTTATATATATATATATATATATATATATATATATATATATATATATATATGTTAATCTATAAAGAGATATGTATACATATATGAACAAATGTATTGGGCATTTTGTTCACTGTCTTGGTTGTCCTGCCTTGAGTATTTGGTGTGTATCCTGTGTCACTGTCAAGTTGACAATGATATGTGAGTGTTATGGAAGTGGTGTCCAGTTTTGAGTGTCTTGCATGTATCCTAAGTGTAGAGTTAGTGTCTTTTGTATGTATGCTAATGTGAGTATCTAAGTGACAGTGTGGTATAGCCTAGTGAGTGTCTCTAAGTGTCTTAATGAGAGTGAGATGAGGGTGGAACTTACTGTTAAGTATGATTATACTTACATGCTTGTGAGTGTGTGACAGTTTAGAGGGGAAGGAGAGGGGACTGTCCTGAACCTATGTGAAGAGGAAGTAGTTAGGAGGGGAGTGACAGGTTTAAGATGGGGAGCTCAGCTACTTGGCCATAGGCCTATCAATCAGAAGCAGAGGCTTTGGCATAGGCCAATTTCAGTTCAATTAAATGTGAGGGTGGTCAGTCCCTACAGGCAAGGAACTGTTGAGAGTTTCACATATGAGGGACAGACCAGTTGGCCTATTTTTAGTGAGCTTTGGCCACTTGCGCATTGAACAATAGTATAGGAGGGGCTTGACCCCCTAGCACAGCCACTTGGCCATAGGCCAGTGAGCCCCCATAGTAGGTCATGTGTTATACATGAATAGGGTATAGTGTAAAATATTGTATATAGGTAATATATATATATTAGGTATTCATGTGTTACTTTAACTTAGTATTCATGTGTTAAAGTAACACATGAATACTTAGTATTCATGTGTTAAAGTAATACTATACCCTATTCATGTGTTACTTTAACTTAGTATTCATGTGTTACTTTAACTTAGGTAACTTCATTACCTTGACCTAGGTTGCTGCTTTTAGTTTACCCCAAATGGTAGTCAATATATATATATATATATATATATAAATATATATAAAAAAAAATATATATATATATATATATAAAAATATATATATATATATATATATATATATATATATATATATATATAATATATATATATATATTAAATATATATATATATATATATATATATTATATTATAATATATATATATATATATCTATATAATATATATATATATATATATATATATGGTAAATACCTTTGTAGGGATAAATGAGGTAAGGGATTTACTTACCTATTAGAGTAGGTCATGTCCTATAGGTAATGGTAACTACCTAGTAGATTACTTACAAGTTAGAGGTATCACCTACCTAAGTTAGACTAGGGGTATTGCCTAGATATGTGGGTAACTATCTTATAAGGTAAATATTGAATGTAGGTAATATCCTATATAATATATATATATATATATATATATAATATATATTATATATATATAATATATATATATATATATATATATTTATATATTTTATTATTTAATATATATATATATATATTATATATATTTATTATTATTAATATAATATATATATATATATATATATATTAAAATATATATCTATATATTATATATATTT
>JANAVB010030056.1:0-50533 GCA_029216955.1 Iris pallida | reverse complement strand
GTAGTAGCATTGCTATAAGCGGATGTCTTAAGCCTTGTAGGAGGTTGCACCATTAGCTCTGCGGAAGCTAGTGTAAGCTTTAGCTCCACTGATTGAGTTAGTTCCGTCAGATGCTATTTTAAACTTGCCCTCGACGTAGGATGATCCCAAAGGATTAGCTTCGTCAGAAACTGTAGTAGCTTCTTCGAATCATGTAGACGTTATGTTTAAAAACCTTTGACGTGGATTTGAATCGAGTATCGGTGTTTATCGTTCCACGTCTCCTACTAAAAAGATATCAATAACACCGACTAGTTGAATACAAGTACGGTGAATATAAGTAACTTCCCATATTCCTCTAGAATGCACTTCGCTGAAAAGAAAGTAACTGAGCAAAGATAAAAGAAAGTAGAATTTCAATGGATCAATTTGGTTTGCTGAAGAGGTCTACTATGGAAGCTACTTAGTTATTAATAAGATTGATTGAAAAGTTTAAAGAGGAATTTTATATATAGTTTTTGTTAACTTACGAAAAGTTTATGATATAGTTCCTAGGAACTTAATATGGTGGATTTTAGAGAGGAAACAAGTCTCTGGGCATATATGTAATGGAGTTACAACTACTTTACAAATAATTGGAGGACATACCATCCAATTTTCAATCACCATTGGCTTATATCAAGGGTCTGTATTAAGTTTGTACCTACTCACACTAGTTTGGATAAAATTACTAGGCAAATTCAGGATTAGGTTCATGATGTAAGTATTTTTGTTGACGATGTTATGTTAGTTGATGAGATTAGAAAACGATTATCATATATAGGGCTGTAATCGAGCTGAGCCAAGCTTTGCATTTTCAAGCTCAGCTCGTTTAGGGTTGGTCCTTACTAAGGAGAGCTCGAGCCCGAGCTTGCAAGAAGATCAGAAGATGTTCAAGCTCTGCTCATTTTGCTCGCGAGCAGCTTGCAAGCTATTCCAACTTGAGCCAAGCTCGAGCCTTGGTTTTTTTCCAGCAAAGAAACACAAGATAAAGGTAATTTAATTTGCATCAGAATAAAGCAAAATAAAGAAGAAGAAGAAAAAGAACTGAAATAACTAAGAAATAGGGAGAAATTTTGGACCTTCGGTGTTTTGATAAGAGATGGATGAAAAATAATGGAAAACATTTTAGGGTTAGGGTTAGGGTTTTGGTTGAGATAAGCGAGGCAGCTCTTGGCGAAGAGAGAAGAAATATGTCAGAATGAGATGGATAGAGTCACATGTATAGAATATTAGGGTTAGGTGTAGGTTAACCCATTGTGGATTAAAGACAAATGGCTTGTGCCCGTTGGCCCATGGAAAATGAGCTCAAAATGTAACTGACTCGAGTTCTACCGAGTCATGCCGAACTGTAATCGAGTGAAGCCACATCAGATGATAACCGAGTTGAGTTGACTCGAGTACTCTTTGAGCTTATGAGTCGAGCTTGTTCACAAGCTCTCGAGCCAAGCTTCTCATGTTCAAGCTCGGGTCATTATGGGAATAGAGCTCAATATTTTGTTCAAGGTTGGCTCGTTAAGGAAACCCAGTCGAGCTTTTGTCAAGAGCCCAGTCGAGCTTTTGTCAAGAGCCGGGCTGCTCTGGGCTCGTGAGCTTCTCTGTTCATGCCCAGCCCCAACCTTCTAAATAAAAATTCTGGTGAGAAATTTTGGATCAAAAGGTTCTAAAATTAGGACGAAATATAGTGTAAACCATAGTTTCAACAAAATTTTAAAAGAGAAGAGTGGTTCATATTGATGGACAAGAAATATGCAAGAGTGATAGCTATTAGTATTTAGAATCAGTCTCATTGTAAAGAAATTATGGATAGATGCAGATACCTATACCCTTCAGTATCTAGGACTAATCATTCATTATGATGTAGAGATTGAAAAACATGTTCATAGAACTGAAGCAGGATGGTCAAATTGTGGTTCCGCAGTTATGGTTGAAAGGAAATATGTAGAAGACAACTATAAGACTAACCATACTTCATAAATCGGATTGTTGAGTAATTAAGAAACAAGTTCAAGAATTGAGCATATAGCTGAAATGAGCAACTAGGAAACAAGCACCCCCTTCTAGAACCACATAGCATTTAGAAGTATACTAAAACAAGATATATATATATATATATATATATATATATATATATATATATATATATATATATATATATAAGAATTGTATCTGGGATAATTTTTCCAGAACCACTGCTTCTGAATTTTGATGTTGAACAATTACAGATCACCATGGACGGAAACAAAGGACAACAGCAACTTTAATCATATATAATCCATAATCTTCTGAAATATTATGAAGAGATAAAAATATGCACCTGATTTGTGCAAGCAACAAAGTTGCTAGTCAGATTCCATGAGGTTATCTGCAATTCCCTTTCAATATGTGATGCAGCAGCCAGAGTGATAGCTTCATCAGGAAGCTGGTTCATCGCAGAAAAAAGGCCAGCAGGATGGGTGAGCCTGCTGATTCCCAAGCGTTTGAGACGATAAAGGCCAGCTTGCATACTCTCGTATGAGCAAACCTGATGATAAAAGTTCAATGAAATTAGAAAATTACAGATACCAAAAGTAATCTACATCGTAGAACTATCTCAGTGTGAGAAAGCTTCTACAAGGCCAAATAAAAAATAGAATCATGTCACAGGCAAATGAATGACACTGGTAGGACTTGATCAACATTGTTATCAAGTTTGCTAATGAGCATACAGAGATCAGAATGTCAAATCCACCCCCATAAGGCTCGGTACAACTTGAATACTTTAATAACGGTTGTGTGTGACTATAACACTTGAACTCAATTAACCGAGACTCGACCCCTCTCTTTACCAACATTCAAGTTTAGGATTTTCTCAGAATTCTTCTGCCATTAACCTTTTTGACTTATATTTTAAATTTCATGTCACCCCCCACCCCAACACACACACACACATATAGAAGTCGTACTGCAATAACGGGTACATACAGTACCCACTACTCATGTACATGTATTGGTTCTTCATAGATTGTATCTCACTTTTGATACTATCCACAGAGAAGCCAAGAAGTGCTCAACTCTGTAACACCCCTCCTCTTCAAAATATAGGTGAAACGATGTTTGAAACATGGAAGGTGCTATGTCAAACAATTGTTGGGATAATGTGAGACATGCATGAACTTGAACATTTTATTAGCCAGACAACTCACATTCTCTGGTGCCAACATTCTTCTCAATTCATCCTCCATGGGAATGCGAAAATCGCGTCTCTTTACCCATACTAACCGACCATGTTGTCCCCTCTGCAAAATATGAAGTGGTGCAATTTCCTTGAGTAAAAAGAACTAAACAGATATTACTTGAAAGATCAAAAAAAGTACCCTAGTAGAACATAAATTGAAAGTCGACAGCTGTTATATTTGCTTTCATGATGAATGGACGAGACAGTATGTACAATACCTTTAAATCTGCACAATGTTTAATTCGTTTCCGCACAATGGCATCTGTCAATCCAGGAAATTGTGCAGCCAGATCATCAGCTCGAACAAAAGGAATGTTGCCAGGCTTCTCATTGGCACGAAACTCCCGATATACATACACCAACATCCTGTTTAAAAGGTATGTCTGAACACTTTTCGATCCTGGAGGAAGTACTTCCATGTGTGGCTCCTGCAGATAATGGTCAGCCATATAATTAATTTTCTGTCAAATAAATGAGATATTTAGAGAAGAAAGAAGAACTAAATACAATTTGTGGTCTCCTCATGTCCAAGGTTCAGAATATCGGCTATCGGATTTATATCATATCGAGGTTTGGCAGATCAGATAGTGACTATCAGACAACATAGCAACTATAAGCAAAACACTGGACATCCATATCAGGCACCCTATATATGCCCCTCATATGTGATTGTTGATAAACAAAATAGTCCAAAATGCATTTTAATTGCCTAAACGATATAGTTTGTAATGAAGTTATTTTGAGAACCAACTTTACACCGGATGATCTTATTATACAAAGGCCATATTATAAAGAATCTACTTTATCTCTGTGTACACTTCAAAGTGCCGAAGTGAGAGAAGGGATAAGACTAAGAACAAAGGAAAGTTTCATTATTAAAACATATATTGCTTCATTGCTTGTAGTGGCCAATGGCCAATGTTTCAATAACCACTACAATGTTGGGAGGCAGCCAGCAAAAAAGAGATGAAACGGAAAAAAAAGGGGAAGAAGAGGAGGAGAGGAGGCGGGTGGGCTGCGGGGTGGGGGTGTAGGTTATTCGGGATCATTGCTCCATATAGCAGTCACTGCGGTGCTATAGCTACCGCAATAGCAGTTTTGCCCACTAACCAGAAAGAGAGATTTGGAAAATAGCGGCCGCCATAGCAGAATGTACACTATAACAGCCGGTATATGGATAATAACATTTGACTGAAAACGTAGTAGTGAGTAATATACCGATATATCACTGTGCACTAGGATTCACAGGCCAATTCTTAATGTTGTGTACACCATACATGGTGTTGACTCATGATGCTTATATACCACAAATACCGTTACTTCTTGATAGTATGTTTCTAACATAAAGTATGTTTAAGTGGCTATACAATGATGATATAGCCAGTATATCAATTTCACGGGCCAATTCTTAATATTATATACAACACACATTGATCTATTCTCTACGTCTTATTGACACGGATATAATGTGATTCCGACACAACGATACAGACAGGGCATTGCCAATTGTTAATATTATATACGTAACACATTGATCTATTCTCTAAGTTGTATGGACACGGTATCGTTGTTCTGAGTGTTTGTGTTTCCTTGTTTATCCTTAATATCATGTTTTAACATTCTTAATAAGAATAGCTTCATAATTTGGTTGTATAGATTCCGTTATTACAAATTTTGCCTTCCTTAAACCTAACCTAAGTTCATTAGCAGCTTGTTTAAAAGATCTTGTAGAAACTCGGGTCCCAATAGTGTCTTCTATAGCAACTCATAAGTTATTAACCGAGAAAACAATGACGTTAGAAACCACATTAAGTTAACTATAAGCAATATGGAAGAAAATGGACCATACTTATCGCATAGTATCTGGCTACTATCCTTTAGACATTAAATAACGATGACCTTTGTTATGTTAGCCTCGACTTTTTAAAAGTCACGTTATATCTCAAAGGTTCGCCCGATACAGGTCACTATATTATATAGTATATTGCATCAACAATTGCTAGGCGGCTGTTATAAATGATTCGAACCTTGTTTAGGATACTTATACTATATGGCAAACTGGTAGGAAGATTTTTACTAATCCTTCCCCATGAACTAAGGGTGGCAATTTGGGCTTGACCCACCAGCCTGTCTCCCTAGGTGGGTTCGGGCAAGGCCCAGACAGGTTCGGGTAGAAACGAATCTACCTGCCTGACCATTTTAATAAACCGGTCAGGTCAGAGTCAAGCGTGGTGACTTAGGAAGCAAGAACACTAAAAAAAAGTATGGCCGTGTCATGTCGGACACAAATCAGAGACGTCCTGTACATAATCCAGATACTCCAAAATACACTACACAAATAGGTGTCATGTCTGTGTCTCCGAGTCCTTACAGTGTCGTGCCGAAGTTGTGTTTGTGCAACAAAGGTGGTGACCAGTTTGACCTGACTTGACCCATATATTGAACGAGTTGGATTTAAATCCAATTGATACAAACCCCCAAATCCAAATTCCAACAACCCACAGTAATTTCCTCTCTCCACAGTAATTTCCTCTCTCCGCGACTAATCTTCTTCCTTTGCAACCTCTTCAGGTTCCAACAACAAATTTGAGTTGTTTCTGGTGTCAACAGGAGCTATATTGTTTTCAGGCCCATGACACACAGTATCTTTCCCTCTCTTATTTGATTATTCAAACCCCAAAGGCTTCAGAGAAATGCAACCTTTTTGCAGTTTTTTTCTCACTACAGGAGGAATCGATAAGTCTGATCCTCTTTGGAAGGCATTCCCTCCTCAGAAAAGTATTTGCAATCTTAATGCACCATCAAATAAGTGCTAGCTCTTTCAGGTAACTGGTTGTTCTCAAGTAACTTTTGGTTATGGCACTTAATATTTGAATAAAAGGTTCTTTCAGTATTTGTGTACTTGTATTGGTTTGTTGTAGATTTGCTAAGGAAGTTAGAAGACTTTGGCTAACATCTTTAGATTCTTAATACTCGCCTCCAACAACGTCAGGGCAACCTACGAAATAGAACTAGGATTAGTACTTAAGAGGGTTAAACAGATCAGATCGAGTTGACCCATTATTAAACAAGTTGGGTTCAGGACTTCAGGTTTGTCCAAAAAGGATAGGACCACCGCCCGATTTCGGGTTGAAGCTAAAAGGATCGACCCTAACCGATTGACAACCCTACCATTTACCTTATAAAATACTATTTTAGAAAAATGTCATATGTGATGAGGCTTTTTGGATAGTCTGGTTTATCATATTCGACCGGATATATTGGACAATATTTTACAAAAATGAATGAAGTACTTTATAGTATTTATGAATATTGTGTCATGTAGCAATCGAAGTCTGACACAAATCCAACATGTCAAACAATAAATCGGACATGTAAGACACTATACTAAACAATCCCAGTATTAGTCCTAGTTATTGAGTAGGGAAGTAAACTTCATGAGTATCTTCATCCACATTAAATCAATAACAAAAAAATCTACTTTATTTTTTTTCTTTTTCCTTTTATGGGTGGGTGGGGGTGGGGGTGGGGGTGGGAATGGGAGATTTGGGGTTATTTGTGGTACCGAAAGCTACTACTGACGGTGGAACAAACAAGAGCACTTTGATACTAGTTTTAGGCACAATACCACGCTTGATGCAGGACTTGAAAGGAACCAGCATGTTAATTAGAGGACCCAACCCCATATATTAATCCACAATATATCCCATTGTATCCAATGTCAGACTACTAGACTAGATTAGGCTCCAAGCCACCTCCCATTCAACCTAGCGGAAGCTGCACTCCAAAAATCCTCCACCATGGAGGGCAAGTTGAACTGAAGAAAGATAGTGTCTCGCAGTCTCACCACCTTAGGCCCCCAAAACTTGATCCTAATGAAAAATTAACTAGAAACCCATGGACCATATGACTATTGGAAACATGTGCCAACCATGTCTGGTATATAACATCCACAGAGGCTCGAACAATACATGGGATCCCATACCTATTTGTTGGGACGACAAACCATGAAGAAGGAGCAAACCATGTTGAAACACAATATTGGGCTGACCTATATGACTTAAAAAAAAAACTCTTGCCAAGTCAAGGTTACACCCCATATGTTAATGCCTAAAATAATCCGATCACATCTGATGTGGGACTAAACAATAATCCAACTGTCGCTCAACAACCAAGTGGATAGCATTTTGGTTGTTGACCAACTACGACTGAATTTTGTGGCAACTCAGAATGAGAGAAATATTGGAGGCTATGGATCCATTTAGTTATTGTATGTTCCTATGATATGTATGTTAGTAAGAGAGATAAAAGTGTATTTTTAAGGTTTGAGACTTCCATCAGCCGCCTTTGTATTCCTCGTCTTAGTGAGTTTCTTCTCCCATCTTCGTTAAAGACATGAGCCAAAAAGGCTGAACCATCAAAATCCTACATTTGCTTCTCTTTTCTTTGTTTTAATTTTCATTCGTTTCTGGGTTTGGCCATAAAAACAATGATAGGAGACTAGGACAAAAGATGTAGTATTGTTCTGACTGGGTACCCACCAACTTGCCTTCTGGGCTTTGATATAGGCTTTTGTTCTCTTGACCGTAAATATGGTACAACTCAAAGAAGTTTGCTGCCATGTTGGCTGCATTCATAAAATTTGATCAATTTTAAGAGGAGCTTCTCAATATAGTACTGAGCTCTATACCAGCAACATTTCAGAGGGAAATGGATTAGGTAAGAATGAAAAGGGTAACATTAGGAAATGGAAATTCTAGTCATTTTGTTTACCATGATATCCTTACCCATTTATATCATTATTTCACTTCCTAAGCCATAATCACATTCAATTCCATGTTCCACATTTCTTCTGTTGAACTCCCAGTCCGGATGAATCGTTTAGGTAGTCAGCAAGAACATGTTCAGAATCAGGATTGAGAAATAGCACTAGCACCTTACTAAATTGATTAAAGCAGATTGATATCATCGAGCCTACTATGAACCGAATGAGAAGTGGAGTCCAAATAGACATAAGTAACTTGATTAAAGCATTTTGATATAATCAAAGCTACTATGAACCTAATGATGAAAAGTGCGAGTCCAAGATAACGGACATAACTGGTCCAAAAAAAGTCAACCATAGCCTTGTGTGAGAAAGAATGAGGGTGTGCTAAAGAAGGAAAGAACATTATTCCCTAGATATTAAATAAGGGCAACGAATTGAATGTGTAATTCCACACACGTGCATGTACATAGGCACGCACAACACACAAGGATAGACCTTAAAATAGCTACCTCTTCAGCTATTTTAGGAGCAACCATTCATTATGAACGTGAAACAAGGAGAGGATTACATAGAGCCAAACTAGAATGGTAGAAGTGGCTTATTATGTGCTTGTAAGAAAGCCATAAAACTGAATGGAAAACTCATAGGGACACCAGCCCACCAACAATGTTTTATGGATCTGAAGATTGGGCAACCAAAAACATACCCAAAATGTTGTAGATGACAGAAAAGATTAAGGTGGATGAATGGTGAGAAAAGATAGATTATGAAATGACTTTAATGGAAGATTAGAGGTAGCTTCAACTGAGAATAACATGCGAACATTGTTTGGGATGGGGGCATGTGAATTCGAGACCATCAGATGCACGATTTTAAAATAGGTCATAAGGTTGAAGGTTGCTACTAGGCAAATGAGAAGAATAAAAGGAACACAGGTAAGATGTTAAAAAAGACTAGGCCTTCTAACGTAACCAAGGACAACAACAAAGGTTTGATCCCAATTTTTTGGCCCAGCACATCAATCCTTATGTTCAATTTAGTTATATTAAGCGATCTCTCTCAAATTAGCAAAAGAAATATGCTTCTCACAACCTCAATCCATGTTCTCTTAGATCTACCCCTAGCTTTAGGGCTCATTTTTTAAAGATTCTTGATCTAGAACCACAATCATCAACAGACTTATTTTAAAGGTTATTTGTACTTACATGCAAGCAACGTAGTCTAGTTACGTGATAGTCATGACACAACAAAAAAACATATTATCAAGGTCATGTGGAATTACCTATAGCAACCGCAAAGGAAGCCTTTAATAGTAGCTAGAAGAGAAACTGTATGTACGCATGTACAACCATACAGCAATCAAAGTTCATGTTTATCCCAAAAGACAAAAAAATACAAACATAAAACTCAATAATCACTTTAAGTTGACCATAAATATATAGATTAGAGATTTACATGCTAAGTGCACAAGTCGAGTAGATAAAAAGAAGTAACTTACTTGTTGTCCAACAACACATAATTTATCAATACGCCGAAGGGACAACATCCCTTTTGGTGAGCGAACCAAAAGATAGTCTGTTGAAGGCAACTTATGTGAAAAGATAGGTGCGCGATACATATTAGTTTCAAGACATGATTGGCTACAACCAGGACTAATATCTCCAAGAAAAGGAGATTTGTCAGAAGCTTCGAGCGGGAGTACACTGCCAAATCCACTGTTCGCATTTCGCAGTGAAGAAGCAGTTTGGTCGCTGAGTGCAACTTTCTGGTAATAGGTGCATAATCTAGCGCCCATCCCGACATTTCCAAGAAGTAAAGGTCTCTCCTCACAGTACCTACACATACCAAAATTAAAATGAGAATTAGAAACGATGTAGTGATAAAAGAATCTTGAGCATTTTATGTTCGAGGGAGACCTCTATATAAATCATCAAAATATCTTGCAAAAGACGAGCTTCTTTATAAGCAACGCACATAAAGAAAGGCTACGGAAAAAATGTAGAGAAATACAAGCACCTTCAAAATGTATGAGACATATCAGTATTCATAGAGCCTTGTTTTTGGGGGGAAAAAGAAGAGAAGGTTATCTTAGCAAGTATGATAAGCTAGTAGGGGAAAAAAACATAATAATACACTATCAAGTAATGCCGCTAAATCTTCATGATATCCATTGAAGGACTTTGCTCTCAAGGCAATACGATAGTAGGAAGAGATTATAAAAGGACCTCGAAGAAAGTCCTACCATGAAAGTGAAGGATGTGAAATTTTACCCATTGACTAAACTAACCACATGAGATTGTCATTTATATTCACTCTTTGGCTAAATGAGTGTCACGACCCCATCCCAAAACATGGAGTGGGTAATGCAACAAAGGCCAGCGACCTAACTACAGTAGAGCTCAGACCTCAACCATAACATGCTAAGGTTCTGCCTTCTGGTAACAGTGTTCCATGCAGACAATTCTCACAAATACGATATCCATAGCCAATCAAACATTCCAAAGACAAATGACAACCAAAACAAAAGAGAGAATTTAAATAAATTCCCAAATCAAATCTCACAGACGCAAATGCACATCCAGAACTAATTAGTATAATATTCCCTCCTTCACATAATTAAAAACTGCAAATATAGAAATGTAAACCTAATAAGTTGGGTCATTATTTGGTCCTCTTCAGTGACCTCGCACTGTGTCTTATCAGCCTTGGGACTGTAAACTGAGTCTAGACATGCAAATCCCAAGGTCGTCATATGCTAACTAACTAGTGAAAGGATAAAACATATGCAAGTACAAGAAATGAAGCAGGTATCAACTATCAATAATGAGATCAAAGATAATAACAATGAGTCTTAATTACACTATGCAAATTGAATACCCTACTTATCATACAACTTTCACCTACCTCGCATGGAATCTATGGATCTAGGATCACGACCACAGACGGTTCGTCGCTTAGTTCCAAACATAGTCGCTAGGCCTCAGGAATCACAGACGGTTCGGCACACAAATGGTAGGTAAACAACTATCCATCCCCAGTGGGGACTCTCAGTTGATCAACCTCTTTAGACGGTCAAGAATGACATGTATGATACTTAGTGTTTTTTTCTACATTCCCATATTATGTTTACAAGTCTACTTTTTCATTATGCCTTTACTTTGATACATGTCATGTTTGAATCAATAACAAAAGTAAATAAACAAGATCAATCCGTATGTAGTTATTTTTGCATGCAGGATGACTGAAACAGAAACTATAAAGAGCATATAGAGAAAGGACTAAGTAGCAAGAAGAAAATAACAACCACTGGTAGCATATAATAGATTGAACAAACGAATATGGGAAAGAAAGGGGACGCTTGCCTCGTCCTCCTTATAGGTTCTCCGCGAGTTATGTACAAGGTTGCATTAAAGCTAATTATAACCAAAATATGACGATAGCAAGTTAAAAATTCTGTCTCGGTAGGACACGTATTTCTATTACTATGAAATTAATAAATGAAAATTAAGTAGTTAATGGTGGGGTTACCATTATCCTTAATCGAATAATGAATACTAAACAAATTAATTTAATCAACTTTTATAATCTATTACGGTAAATGAAACCTAGCATATTGGTTTATATTGTTTAAGAATACTCGTAAAGTAGAAATAGAGATTTAACAATTATTAGATATAAATAATTATATTTATAACTTTGAAGTGCTAACCAATGGATAAATAGAATCCTCAAAAAACAGGGAAATTTTTGTACGGCTCGATGCAACTTTTACGAATTTTGGGCGGCTCCTGAACCTATTAAAATGTGGTGCTCCTCGCCAAAAGTCGCTATAAATTTATGTGGCTCCCTCTTTCCCTCTTTATCCACTTTTGTCTATAAAAAGTAGACACCGTATGAATCCTCATACGCGTACCTTCAGAGCCAATTAAAAGACCAAAGAGCCCTTTAAACAAAGAGAGAGTTTTGTATAACTTCCAGTACTCAAATGAACAGCTTGCTTGCTTGTCCATGCAGTTACTGAAAAGCTAAAACCAGTAAGGAGGAGATCAAATCAAAAGTTTTTCATTGATTACCTAGGGATATTCTAATAGTATTCCCCGCCCCTGTCAGTGGGCCTGCATGTAGAGGAAGCTGCACAAAATTATGGAAACTTTACAGGGAGCAGTAAAAAATCCAAAACAAAATGAGACCGATTTAGACATAAATAAGAAGCCATTTATTTATATAGGGAAATTTTTGTTACGGCTCCATGTAACTTCCCGTAATTTTATGCGACTTCTTGTACATGCAGGTCCCGAACTATCACGTTTGTAAATAGCTTAACTAGTTCCAGACATTCCTAAACTAGTAAGATGTTTACTATCAATACCAAAAATCTGCAAGCAATTAGCATCGACATAAAACATTTACAAACAACTGCAAACATTTACAATTCATAAAAGTACTCAAGTCAGCTTTTAATTCTAAATATTTGCAATTGTTTGTAAATGTTTTGTCGATGGTAAATGTTTTAACTAGTTTATAAATGTCTGGAATTAGTTAAATTATCACAAGCGTGGCAGTGTGGGCCGGCATATACATGAAGCCGTACAAAATTATGAAGAGTTACAAGAAGACGTACAAAAAGTTCCACAAGGCTTCTGGTTTATGTCTAGACTGGTTCCATTTTGTTTTGGGAAAATTTTTACGGCTCCATGTACCTTTAAATCATGGCAAAACTCCTTAGGGGTTGTTTGGTTATTTAAAAGAAGCACACGCGGATACGCAAGGAAAGGAACACATACAAGTTTATATAACCAAAAATGTATAAAGTGGAAAAGAATGAGTGGCAAAAACTACGAGTTTGGGGAGTTCCACCACATTTTAAAAGGTTCAGGGAGCCGACAAAAAAATCCTGAAAATAATAATTAAATTATACTATTGAAGTATTAAATCAATCTATAAATAGAATTAGTAAAAGAATAATTAAAATCTTGATTTTGAAGTATTCAATTGATAAATAGATTTGTCTGAAACATAAATATATGATTTTTTTAAATATCAATCAATTGATAAATACAATTATTAAAAATAATGAAATTTATAATTGAAGTATTTAAATTTTAAGTTGTGAATTAAAGATACTGATAGTAACTAAACTGCAATTAATCTAATCAACTAACTAACAATATAATTAAAATAAATCTTCGAGGTCAAACTTTAGAATTTACCCAATTTTTCTTGAAACTTGCACGAAAAAGGGACTGAAAACCCCCACAAAGAGATCCCCAAAAATACAATTTAATTCTTATTTTTTATGTTGAACTAGGATTGGGTCTTCCCAGCTCTAAATTCCCTACTCTTCTTTATTTTCGGACGGTGGTTAGAGTAGAGGAGTGCAACGAGGGATAGCTGCAGGCGATCATCAGCGTACAACGGTGGGGAGGATATAGTTGGGTAATCATGATAGAAGGAAGGAGATTAGGGTTAGGATAGGTTTCAATTTAGGGCCTGCAATAGCGAAGGCAATTCAAGTTTGAGTTCGGGTTTTACAGAGTTTGGGTTACGGAGAAAAGAAAATTAGTATTTTGTCTTTTCCATTTCATGGACAGTATAGGAGGATGCAAAAGGAAGTGTAATGCAATAGTTATAGGGGTTTGAGAACCATAATCCTAATAGTTTATCATTATACATAAATATATATATATATATATATATATATATATATACGGCGATGATGAGCCTGGCCTGTGCGATGCGGGGCATCCACAACGTCGTAGGACTGACGAAAAATGGCCACGATTTGAGCTGGCATGGGTCAAAATGGGACGTCGGTGCATGAAAACTCAACGGCTATGGCACCGCACGGACGGTCGAGGACCGGCACCATTCTACCACGGGTATAAACGACGGCCGACCACGCGGCCCGTCGTGCGACGCCGTGTGGGCGTCGAGAAGACGTCGTAAGGGCGTTGTGCGCATAGAACGGGTGGCTGGACGTCATCGGAGGCGTCGTGAAGACATCGGGAGCGCCTTCGGCGTCGTGGGCGAAGCGAGGCATTGAGTTGCCGGCGTCGAAACACGTCGGCCGTCCCGTGAGGCTCTGGAGCGCACGGAGTGCGGGAGGCATACATGTGGGACGATGATGAAAAAGCAAGTGCGGACAAGATCCGCACGAAGAGTCCGAAACGACATGACGACCGGCTAAAAATCGTGTGCGGGGAGACATGATTTAACTGAGCCCGCACGTGCTGGATAAAAAAAAAGAACAAAAAAAAATAGAATATATATATATATATATATATATATATATATATATATATATATATATATAGGTTAAGATAAATTAAGGCTATAATCATATAACTATTAATCCTAGAATTGATTAAAAATACAGAAATGTTTAAAATGATTATAATTACATGTAAGATTTACACACACACACACACACACACATATTATATATATATATATATATATATATATATATATATATATATATAAGCCTTCATGAATAATCTCTATTGCAATAATCTAGAAATCATTTAAAATTAACAAACATTCTGAAAAATAAAATATAAAATTAATTCCACTATTTTCATTAAATATAAATAAAAATCCTTACCCTATCTATATAAAGATTTAGAATTTATAAATCCACTATTGATCATACCATACCCAATAACCAAAAGTAGAAATTATAAATCCAGAAACTTATAAAATAAATTTTGAATAATTCACAAAATTAATAAATATTTTATATTATATAATACCTAAATCTATTGTATAAAAATCTAAGGATGTTACAATGTGTCATAGAGATGAATGCAATTCCGAGATACCCTATATGAAACTATATCTTACTCTTCGTCTGAACTTTTTTATAGTCAAGGGGACTTGGAGGTGCTCCTTGGATGCATGAGCTTAAACTGCACATCCAAAAGGTAGGTCTACCGTCTACCTACCTGCCTGCTGGCAGCTTAGGTTTTGTAGCATGGCCCTCCCATGCTCATAAGTATCTTGCCTAAGAGTTTGGTATCAACACAGAGGGTCGTCATCCGATCATAAAAGCATTGTCAAATACCCCACTTATGCTGTATAGACGACTCCATTCCGATGGGAGAAGGCTTGGATGAAGATGAAAACTAAAGTAATCACGTACAAAGTGAATTGTCTTATATCATACCTAAGAATGAAAACTTGCATACAAGCTCCATCAAATTGTTGTGCAATTAATACCACAATCATCTGGTCTATTTTCTTTATCTGGTCTAGTACCCCAATACTTACTTAAAGGTATTTGGCAGTAAAATTAGTAGTCTGAAAAATTAAACCAGTCTTGCAAAGTATAAAAGTTAAACAAATCAAGGGGAGTTCAATACACCCAAAAAAAAAGATAATCTAAGATCTTATAATTATTATTTTCTGAAATATTTTCCTCCAGTGTTCCATCAATGAAAATTAACAAAATAAGGTCCTAGTTAAGGAGATTAAAAGAAGGAAAATAGCATAAAGAATAACATTGCATAATCTACTGCAATCCCTGTTACAGTCCAAGACAAGACTTTAAATTTTGTGCTTCCTCTTGTCATCACTGCAATGCTCCTGGTCCAAAGATCCAATACTTGAGAAGTGAATATTTATTGAGTAATATGATTGTTACCTTTCTTATTCTATATTCTTATTGTTACATGTTAAGTTTAAAACCTCTTATCATGGTTCTGGGTCCCTTTTTGGAAAAACTTTTCTATTGTTTACTTCCTATATTGTTAAATTCATAGTTAAGAATACAGTCCCCACACCCCAAACTACTAGTGGCAGCTTGGTTTTCCGCAACATCAGAAAATAGCATGCAACCTCAAGGCAGGTCACCACTTGCATTGCCAATGTGCAGTTCTGTCTTCCACTAATCCATCACACTACATCCCTATGAACCTGATATTCAGTACCCTTATTGGACAAATTTTAACTTTTGCTTAATAGGGCGCACCTTTTTCTTTTTTTATTTATACTTTATTTTCCTTTTAGTTGTTTCTCTTTAAGTAGACCCATAACTTAATCATGACTGAAACGTACAGCCACACCATGGTGTGCTAGTGTCTATCGGGACCAGTCCTGCCAAGAAGTTGGATACCACACGACTTAAAGTTTTGGAAAAAAAAGCCAATTTTCTAGACAAGTTCAATAACAAGATACTAGTAACGTCTGACAAGTGACCACCACTTCCCTCAGGTTGATAAGGCAAATATCAATAATTGCACATAAGTAGGAAGATGAGTTTAGTAAAGATGCATGTTCAAGAAGACCGGTCTCCAGCAAAAGTTGATAGTACAGCTAGTGACGAGATTGGTTTCCCCCACATATAAGCTAATTTGCATTTAAGTACATTCAGCCTTCAATTTTTTGCATGTTGCTAACCCTTACTATTTTTATTAGCAAATCGCTACCACAAACTTTTGAGATTTTACAATTAACTACACTCAACTAACCTTCATTCGCATCTCAAGGGCATGTGCAAAGCATGTTGTCAGTTTAAGACAATTTTGCCCCTAAACCAAGAATAAACAGTTCCCATCCTTACTCCTTCTCATTCCCTAAAAAGCAGTTCAAGGTAGACTAATAGAGATAGTACAAGATAGCAACCAGCAAATGCGTGAAATTTGAAGGTATTTAAATGCAAATTAGCCCAAGATATAACTAATATTAGACAGTATAAGATCAATTACCTACATATATAACAAAAATGATGACTATTAAAATGTGCATGACAATAAAATAGCAAGAATAACTTACTCCATAAGAAAGACATGCCCATCTTTCACGGAGAGATCAGATTTTTTCTTGAAAGCCCCAGGAGGCCTTAAAGGCTTACTATCACCTGGCAACTTTTGGGCTCTTGGCCAAACATGTACCAGTGTGCGCACAAGATGAAGTACAGAATTTGGTCGCACATTTTGGGAGGCCAGGGATTTGTCATCCTCAAGCTCCTTCCCAGAATGAAGCACTTTTACCTTCTCTGATGGTTTGAAATCTGCACAAGTAGGAGAGCAGCTATCACTGTTACAATGCTAAGAAATTAACATTACCATCACAAGCAATGAGATGATGCAAATGCATAGTCTAGTTATCTGACAGGCTGAAGCTTTGTGTGTTTGGATTCTCACAAAACTTAGCAAGTCAAAAACAAATATTAAAATGCTGAAAAAGCAGAACCAAAAATAGAAGTATTTCCGAAGAAAGAAGACTAGCCTAGTTTCTTGGAGGCTTTTAATTTGGTAGTTAACAAAGTTTCCTCAGCATTGACATGAAGTTTAATTCCTTTCCCTCCCAAACTTGTTAATACAATTTTCATGGGTCCACTGGTGCAAAGCATTCCCTGTGCCTTGGCAATAACTTTGTTCTCATGAGGATACCACATCGCTTTTGGTCTATGAAAATTGGCTATATCCTTGCTGCAAAAGAGTAATAAGGAAAAGGGCCTCAGCAAATAATCAAGTTGATGACATGAAAAGAAAATTATTGAGATGGCCTAAGAATGGTAATAAAAATGCCACTATATGTATTCAAGATAAGAATGTCATCCATTGGGTATATAAAATAATATAATAAAAAATGACTAGAGATAGAAAATGTTGGAAGGAACACAGGCATATCTTTAAAGAGCTAGATAGGTAAATAGAAAACATGAGTAGGAGTATGAACACTCCCAAATTGGTTTTGCCTCCATGTTGGACATATATCAGACACAACACAGGTACAGCAACATGTACATGGACAAGCCTACATCGGTACTACATCTAGGACGCAGTCCATATTGTGCCGTGTATTGTCCATGCACCAAAGATAGATGACATTCTTATGTAATATAGTATGCTTCAGCACATCAAATATATCAAGCTACATTTGCCTAGGAACAGCTCAAGATAAAAGAAAGTACATACTTGCTCAACTTGAGCTTCATAGTTTGTAATTTTAAAGCAGGAACAGAATGCATGACTTTGACCCCATGAAGAGCACGCTTCTTTGCATGAGACTTCGCCTGTTGGGATGTCTTCCGGTTAGAATAATATCTGTCATTAGAAATATTGAATCGACCAACAGACGAAATCCCCTGATTGTGAAGATCGAAAGAATCTCCCAAGATGGACTTTGAAGGACGCATCATCACCATGGCACCAGCATGACGGCGAAGGTGATCACAATCTTTATTGTCAGAAATCTCAAAGAGCATTTGCTCATCCTGAAGGTCAAGGATGAGTTTTGGCTTTGGTATTGCTTCATCTGGATCCCAGATAACTCTGTCCATCCAAGAACCACCTAACAGGTCTTTGTTCTGCAAGGTGATTTTGTCGAAGCGGCGTAGAGTGACACTTCTACTGACTTCAGTCCCATTTTCAATTTTTACTTCTGCATCAATTAAATCATTCTTTTCAAGAGATCCCAATCTCAATAGTTGAGGATGACGATTGCTTTTCAAGAATTGATTATATGATGAATTTGAAGAATTTATGTAACCAAAAGGCTCGACAACAACTGGATCAATAAGCAAACTGTGATCCTTCTCTCCAGGCTCAACATTTTCATGTCTACACCCAAGTTCTAGTTCAGTATCAAGTTCAGATACTACACAACTCTCTGAGTACCCATGACTGCTTGTGGGTGAATTTCCCCAAACAATAGCATCTTCCCAGTCTTGTTGATCAAGAGGGTAAAATTTAGGACTCATTGGAGTTTGTTGAGGTGCAGCAATATCAACGTCAAAAACATCCTTCATTGGTTGTGCACAAAGAAATGAATCTTTCGCCCGGTCATCCATACCACAAATAGTTTGCCCGTCATTTAGATCAACATGGTCTACAGCTGAGCTAAGAAGTTTACTACCAGACAGATCGTGATGAGAGCTCCTCAGAAAAGATTCCTCATCTTCTTCAACAATATCAGCAATATTTATGGTTTTGACCCTCTCTGGAAGCATTGAATAAATTACACATTTAACCAAGCAAAGGACAAGAAACCACCCATTCTGCACCAAATACACAGAAGAAGCATGTCTTTGTCTAATAGAAAATGAGAGTGACTAAAAACACTTTCAAAGAAATGAACAAGCATTGCAAGGCATAAATGAAACAGTATAAACTGAAGATAAATTCAGTTTATCAAAGCTTTGTATAGATATTGGAGGATAAACATTAGTGTTAAAATCTAGATGAACACTGTAGAATGCTCTTTCTATTCCAATTGTTAACCGAGTCATTATCTCACATGTTGAGCACGTCCATTGGGAGCACCTTTGATGGAAAAACATTAAAAAGAATCTGCACACATATCAGCTAAAATTTTGTGGGATATCCCACTAAGCCACGTACCTTTCGTAGAATGTCTACGATTCTCCTTTTTCTGTGCTTTTCTTAAAGGCTCATGAATGCCAAATATTTCAGAAAATTTCAAGATCACCATCCCGTCCTCAATGCACAAAACAGGGAGTGAATTCTCACTTCTAAAATCAACTCCCTCTTGTTCAACATCAGATTCTTCCTATAAGATCATGGAAAGCAACATGAGAATGCAGCCACAAATATAATTTTGGCTATACAAACAAAAATGACTAAATCAACTATTTGTAACTAACACTCCTTTTGCTAGGAAGGATGGAAAAGTGAGAGGAAGGAAAAAGAGTAGAGATAGACTTTCGGAAATGAAATACCCTTTCCTTCCTTTGTGTTTGGTAGGAGAGGTGGAAAAATGGAAGGGATACATTTTGCCTTATTTGGTATGGAAGTTAAAAAAAGGAAGAAAAGTAAATATTGTAGACCTCAACAATTATTTAGACCAAACCAAAGGTAGAGTAACCCCTCCACTTTTCCTCCCTTTAAAGGGATTAAATTTGGTGGGTTATGAGGGAAAAATAATCCCTCCACTTTTCTTTCCTATACCAAACAAGAAAAAATGCATCCTTCCCTCCACTTTTGCCTCCTACCAAACGGAGCCTAAAAGAAACAAAATCTTCACACAAAATGTAAGGGATGTTGTGTATGTTTCTCACACAATAGAATGATAGACAACATGGCATTTTTATAACTAAAATAGGAAGAAGAAAAAAGGTGTTCAGTCCCACGAGGATCCTCTGCTTATGCAAGATCTAGGGAGGGGCAAGGTCAAGATATGTGCAGCCTTCATATAACGGCAGGCATTTTTATAACTAATATAAAGCTAAAAATATGTCAGATTAAACATAATATCTACAGAATTTCTAACTACTAGGTGATACAAGCTTTTAGCATTTGGTATTTTTGTTTAGGTCATGTAATCTTTATGAATATTATATATTAATCATGTAATCTTAATCCTTATACAGCAGTTGAGGACCTTCCACATGGTGCTATTTAGCTGTCATATTTGGTAACTGAGGAAGGATAGGCACACTCACGAACAACCAACATGAGAAAGGACAGGTTAACGAGATGGGTGAGTTAGATGTAGAAGGCTAACTTAACATGAAAGGCTACCACGTTAAGATTCACATATCATTCGTAAACTAAAAGGTCCCATTCGATTGTAGAATTAAAGTTAGACCAAAAGAAAACAGGGTGGTTGAAAGCTTTTGTTGGGGAGGAGAATGGGCTGTGTAGCTATACTCTATTCTCAAGAGAACAAGTAAATAGGTAAATCGAATAAGATGCATGAAGTTAGGGAAAAAGACATCTTTTATTTAGGGTATACCAGCAATTTAACTTCTAGGCTTTAAAGGGAATAATCAATATCACAAGGTTTTGAAATATTAAATACTTGGGTCAACATGGAATAACTTATTAATTTGTATTAAGTACATATTACACATAAAGGACCTTTATGTAACCAAAATTTTTGCAGGCACTAAATCTGAGTGTTTGAGAAACAAACAATAGTCTTAAGTGTTCGACAGCTAGATGAGACTGCCTATGCAGCTGGTCTAACCCTATGACAACTGTGAATATGCCTAAGATTTGTGTACATGGACAGATTGTCGCACTTCTGCATGGACAAGGGGTGTCTTGACAAGAAAAACCCTCCAAAATCCAAATGCAAGGACACTATTACAAACATCTATATTTGTAAATATACATATAAATTTTATTATGTGGTTCTATTTGTTGAAGCACTTAATAAGTAAAATAATAGGTAAATAAATGGAATATTATAATATTTGCTAAATTTTGCATAATACTGTAGCACTATGAGGGTTGCGGACAGATGCATACAGTAAATAGTAGGGGGAAGCAATATATTTATGATAGGGATAAATGATCATTGTACAGCCTCTAACAAAAAAATACCTAACGATCCAAATCACAACTGAAGCTTCCACGAACTACATAAATTGATTTGAGATTAAATACAGAAAAGCATGTCTTGTCCTGTTAACTTGTAAGTCGTAACTTCCAAATATAAAGTCAGTTCTGAAAACACACATCAGTTGATGTTCTCCAAAGCTTTTACTTATGTTACACCAGACCAAAAAAATCAGACGTCACATAGGAGAAAATCCAACCAAGTCAAACAAAATGTATGAAAAAGACAAGATATTCCCAAGAACAGCATAATTTTTTGCTGAATGATCACCTGAAACTCCTCCAACTCCAAGGCCATGTGATCTGGCTCTGGGGATTCAGCAGTAGGCAAACTGCGATCTGGGGAAGTTGGTTGACTAATTTCCAATTGTGCATCTGGAGTAACGGTAGAAAAGATTATACTAGTGAACATAATGCAAGAGAACATAAATAGAGCAACGGTAGTACATATTCTGTAAGGCTAACATGCCAGTTGTCACAGTACACAATTAAATTAACTTCTGAAATTGCTTCCAGTGGTTTCATCCGAGAAAATGATAAGTGTGAACCATGCATATCCACTCATGCCTTTATTTGATCACTGAACTAACGATCTAGTTTTCTCCCAAAATGGTGGAAGGCATTTGGTCCAATTTATTAAATTAAAATATGAACTTTTTATTTTGTCCTCAGTTGTATAAATTCAAAAGACAGGTAACAGAAACTATAATGTTTAGAGCCTGAACATAGCTCTCCAATAATCTTTACCTCTACAAAAAAAACTTCCTTTTAGACTAGACTGCATGCTCACAAACACAGACATTGGAGGTGTGGGTGGGAAGAGGGAGGGGGGGGAAGAGGCTTTGCATGATAGACCATCTAAACTAAATATCCTAAAAAATGAAATGTGACCTACAGATCTTCAAGAACTTTTAGTTACATCATTAGGAATGAAGAATAAGTGGTTTACATGTTATCTAAATAGCACTTACGCAATACAAAAGAAAAAAAAAATGAAAATACGTAACTTATGTTTCTTATATAATTTAAATGTTGTTCATGTCAAATGGTGTGGATGTCCATTTTTGGTGGTTCAGGATGCATTTTGAAAAGGAAGGTACTTTAAAAAAGCAGTCCCATGCAAATGGAGGTTCGTCATTGCTCACTATACAAGCCTTCTCCCATCAATATGTGGGTTGCAAACAGAACTCAATACCAAGGACCCACAAATGAACTGATCAAAATCTAAGATCATCCATCAACTTGATGACTACCCTCTAGAATTTGGAGCCAAGTTTCCAAGTAAAAGAAGTAAAGAGAGCTATAAACCTCAAAGGCAAGTTGGCAGGTATGCAATATCAACATCTTTTCGTTGTTTCGGATCATGCAAGTCTGTAACGAAGGAGCACCCTCCTCCAGATAGTCTAGAGCTGGGAAGGATCTATATGAAGAGGTAAGCTAAGCTATTTGTTGCACGTTACTGTGATGTCCCGCTCTGTGCGGTGCGGTGTGCTGACTTGTTGGCTCGAAGGACCTGGTTGGACTTGGATTCATCCAAAGGAATCATTTATAGCCTTTATTATAGGACCGAAGTCAATTCGTCAAATGGTGAGTGGTTTGGTCATTCTCTCCTTTACCTTCATATTATATAAAAAGAACTGATCTTAGTCTTTGTTTCTATATTCCATAAGATTGTTAATGCTAAGTAAAGAACCAAAATAAAAGAGAGTAATACTGTTGATGTTAAGCTGATATATATAAACATGAAATATTATACTATTGTTATAGCCATGCGAAATATTGAACTGTTGTTATAGACATGTGAAAAATTGTATTGTTGTTATATACATGTAGAATATTGTATTGTAGTTATAAACATACGGAATATTGTACTATTGTTACAAAGAAATAGAATTATGGAGAAAGATTTGGGACCGTTGAGCCGTCAAGGTAGAAATCTATGGACTGGAAAGTAGACAAGTGTAATAATTGCTAGATTGGGAAGTATGGAAACAAGAGCGATGGCTCGAGGTATATGGTAATAGAAAAGAGAATGTATTGTATTGTTATTTCAAGTTCATGTTATCATGCATGTTATGTTTTAATAGCTAAGTTGCATATGTATGCATGATCATAAATAACTTGTGTACAAGGTTTAGTTCCTCGAACAGTATACGGGGCACCATGAACGATTCGGCATAGGAGGAACACGAATGTGCTGACGTACTATAATTCGAGATCTTCGGTGGGGCTCGTTACATGCATTGGAAAGATCGTAGTCTTGCCAGGAATAATCCAAAATGGTGTTCCACCAGTGACTGTCATATAGTTAGGTTGCATATAGTTAGGTTCATACTGCATGTCTAACAAGTTGTTTGCAGTGATGAACTCACAACACATGTTTTATGAATGCTAACAAATGATGCAGGGACACATCTATGATATATTTATATAATATGAATGTTAATCCTTGTCCTGTATAGAAGGATAGTGGCCTCGGGTAAGATTCATTGTGTCGACACACGTGTATATATATATACTATTAACTGATCCTAGAGAAAGTAGAAAAACCACATAATAATTTTACATGTTCTCACATGATTACCGTGTTGGTTTAGGTTAAGGCCGCTCATCAGTGCATTCCCCAATGTGTCGACTTCTCCTCCACATGTGGGAGAGTCGCTTGGACGTTCTGAGACGTTCGAGCTCGTTTGGCAACTTGAAGTTGTTCGGCTAGAAGGTGTTATATTTTGTTTATAAAAGACATAATGTATAGGATTGTTGATTGTAATAGTTTTTCACGAGTTGTAAGTCTTGTGGTATCGTTCATTGTAATAAGATCCAGTGTTTTTAGTCGAGTTGTTCTTTTGGCCTAAGAGTTGTAATTTCGCTACAAATTATCAATAAAGAGAATCATTTTCCATATATCTTATGACTAGTAACTTTTCTACTTATTTTTTTGTTACAGTGACTTTATTTCTGAGATATTTTATCGATCTTGTTTGTTCTCGTCTTGTACAAGTACAATTTAGACTTATATGACTTCACGTCCAGTGACGACTTTTGGTTATGCGAAACCGGAGCATGACATAATGGTATCATAACGCTGTTAACTCACTTGAATACTCAATTAATTCTCTTCAACTCTAAGTTGCTTCCGTGATCTAGAGTCCTTGTCTCTTCTTGATGTTCAATTGAGTTTTATACAATAAGCCTGTATATTATGATTTCTATTGTGAGTATTTTGTTGGTTAGTGATAGCTTTGCAGAGCAATAGAAAATGGTTTGAGGGGACTGCATGACATGATGTTTGGAAAGAATAATTTGGATGTTGGATGATCAACAGGATATCAGTAGAGGTACTGCAGTAAGTTGTGAGTATGAAAGAAAGTGTGCCTAAACTTCAACGAACGAAAATGGGTTAAGTTGTTCAAGTGGAACGGCTACATTTTGAGTTTAAGTGATTGTCAAATGGCAACAGAGTGAATGTTATATTTGTGGTCGTTGGGGCTACCGTGGTAAGGATCATCCGAAAAGGATGCTGACTCGGTGTATGGAGAAGGAATGTTTGTGTGCTAAGTGGCTTAGTTCCCGAGTGGTGTATTATATTTATTCCTAGTGGTGTATGCTTGATACGTGACATGGATATCGATAAGCCTATTAGTATTGATGGGGTAGCGCGAGGTATCAGTTTAGAGTTATGCCTAGTTAAATACGATTTCGAATGGCTGTTGTTGAATTGGTTTGGACGATCAAGAATAATTTTTGGCATTTTGAGATACTATTGGATCAGAATTTTGAATTATGAAATTGATGACTTGGTTGAAAAATCAATATGAAATGTGTATTAAATTGTGGCTTGAATCAATTGGATTGAATTTTAAGTTGAGTGCAAAGACTTGGTGGTACAATTGGAAGTTTATTTGGAACATACGAGGATGACCCTAAGGATTTAGAAATTTATTTCTCATCGACCTAAGATACCTAAAGTTGATTTGACCTTAAGTATGGAATAGTTGCTCTTATGTCTAGTTAGCAAATAGCATTGGTTGAAACAAATTTGAGTTTAGCGAATGGATATATTCTAGTTATGCATATATTTGATGAGACTTACGTGTATCGAATATCGACATATGTTGACCCGTATATGTTATGGCTGGACGAACGATGATTGTGTAACATATTGAATCGTTAAATTGTATTGTCTTGCTGGATTCTAACTATATGGACTATCGATGGATTGAATGGTAGTATTTGATTAGGTAACCTCGGTCCTCGAGCATAGTATGAATGGATATTAGTTAAACTGGGCTTAGTGAATATTGATGTTCCTTGTGATTGAGTTAATAGACTCGGAGTAGCGAAAATTGAGGGAATATGAGAATTTTTCAGTCAAACATTTAATCTGGTTGGAATGGATATGTAAGTTTGAAACAATTGGCAACTGGGAGAATTACCTTGACATGTTGATTGTTTAAAGTTGATTTTGACTATACAAGTAAATTTGATGCATAGAAAATTGAGTATAAGCTAGATTGAATTTGGAGTAAGTTGTGATTAATGTATTACGGAAAAAAGACGAATTGAGATTTACGACTTGCGATTAGTGATTGAGATTTACGACTTAGGATTGGTGATTGAGATTTACAGCTTGAGATTGGTAAAATTTACCATACAGATTTCGGATTTTGACTATAAGAGTTGCTTGGATTGATTTCAACGATTATGATGTAGCTGAGGATAATTGTTGGGTGTAGTTGTAATGCCCCGCTCCGCACGGTGCATTATGCTGAGTCGTTGACTCGAAGAGTTGCGTTGACCCGATTAAGTATCGATGCGAATCGATATGAGAGTTACGTTGTCCCGAGCAACGCATCGAACTAAGTCGATGCGAAGAGTTGCCTTGTCCCGAAGAATGCATCGAGTGAATCGATGCGAAGCGCCGCGTTGCCCCGAAGGATGAGTGCGTTGAATCGGCTCGAAGATTCTAAGAAATCGAATCGACCAAGGCGCAAGTCCGAATCGATGCAAGTATTGATTTTAGTTGGTTCCGTGTGCAGGTTATACTTTGACGCGAAAATATTAGAGGTCGATCTTCGGCAATATTTAGTAAGGGGTCCGCGGAACCAAATCGACGCCTTGCGACGGACGGAAGCGTTGGCACGCTAAGGCAAATCGGACGTATAATTCAACAAGCACGAAGTGCTCGAATGGCTAAGTCAGGAGAGTGGCCGTGCAACAAAGTTAGGGAATCGAGCCGCATCGGCTCGGCGAAACGGCGAAGGCAAATCGACTCAAGGTGGGAGGATTGACTTCTTTTTACTCCTTCATTCGATAAGTCAAATATATTATTGTATGCTAAGAGTTAACCTATCGACGCCACGGGCGTGGTCCGACCGGAGATAAATCATAGTGTGTGTGTCGAACACTAAGTTAAAACAATTGAAATGAAACGTGCATCAAATGCACGAGTCGCTACGGAACATTGGATATCGCTAAGGCGAGCGCCTCGATGCGCAAGCCGCAATAACATGGGATAACTGTACTCGGCGAGTGCCTTAGTGCACGAACCATACCGTGCCTTCGCGCACGAGTTAGAACGGCTAGAACATTGAAAGACAATAGGCGAGCGCCCTAGCGCGCAAGCCACGGATATTGAACAGGGAAATACGGCTTCGACGCGTGCAGCAAGTGCACGACGCGAAGGATAAATGATAAATGTGTCGGAACGTGCTTACGTGCACGAGATAACAAAAGATGGCTTCGTTGCGAAGGAATACAGTTGTGGCATGAATGTGGCGGAACTGTCGGATATGACATAATGTCTCGAAAGGTGTTCGGGACCTTCGGGTCGTTCGGTTGGCGAACATTGAGTTGAGGCATAATGCCATTGAACATTGAAACGAAGTACGAAACGTAAGTTAACGAAGGAAATACGAGATGGATAATGCGGCATGGTGCCCTTCGAAATGTTCGCGGCCTTCGGGCGTTCGTCGAGAACATTCGGACGTTGTGCCAATTGAAATAGTGATAAGCGAACTTGCTTGGTTGTATGAAAGATAAGATGCGTTGCATGGTCATGGACAGCTTGTGCACAAGCTCGTTTTCCTCGAAACGGTATCCGGGGCATCGGAACCAATTCGTCCTAGGGGGAAAAATTCATCGTGCTTCTGCGCGAGGCATACGGGACCTTCAGTAAGGCTTGCATCCTAGGCTGAAAGGGTAGCGTCGCATGCCGAGGCATGCGGGACCTCCAGTAAGGCTTGCAACCTAGGCTGAAAGGGTAGCGTCGCATGCCGAGGCATGCGGGACCTCCAGTAAGGCTTGCAACCTAGGCTGAAAGGGTAGCGTCGCATGCCCACTTCGATTAAGTCCCTAGTGGTGCGTAGCACCAATGACCGCATATAGATCCTGCCTAGAGATGCACATATAACATGACAGGGAAGGAATGGGGCGTATTCACCTTGCGTCAGTACAAGGGACGCAAGGGCGAGTGCGTCGACTTGGTAAGCCACGAATCAAACACGAGAATGCTTGCTTGTCTATTCAATTCGATAACATGCTTGCTATGATAACATGCTTTACGCTTTCGAATATGCCATGAAATTGACCCTAAGGAGAACATAGCAAGATCATAAGCTAAGTTGCATGATTCAACATAAATATTACAAATGTCGGTTTTGGAAAGATGATCTTTGCTTCAGTACATGCGAGGACGAACGTACTGATCCCCCACCAGCTTCATGCAGGGTGCAGGGAATGGATTGCTCGCGGCGAATCGTTGCTTGAACGTGTTAAGGCTTGGAATGCCGAAGCGCATTGAAGCGTGCTATCGCATTGACGCTCGGACTACGCAGCTGGATTGATGCGGCCGAGATATAGAAGGCATGATGTATGGAACGGTGAAATCCTTTGTGGGCAAGAGAGAACCTGAGTGTTGTAGCCAATCTGGCGAATTCCGTTAGGCTATTGAAAGCCTTTGTAATCTGATTTCGAAGATCAATAAAGAGATTTGTTTCGTATACTCTGTTTTCCTTTCGTTGTGAAAATCAACTCAAAAAGATAACCATTTGAGAACTTGTCATCTTGCCTTGCACGAGCGCAACTCCAGGCTCGTGCGGCATCACGCCCCAGCGAGGACGATGATTCGGGTGATTCCGGGTCGGGGCGTGACAAATTGGTATCAGAGCTCTAGGCTCAATTTCCTCTGGACGCTTGCTTCATTTCAATTCCAAAACGTTGCCCACCACCAATCGAAATCACTCTTGACTCTACTCGATGCCGCACTGGATGTTCCATACAATAAGTCTAATACAAACCATGTAATTTTGCCGCGTGTTGTTTGGAAATTACATGGTGTTCGTTGGAAAAGTCGGGAAAGGTTTGTTGCTGCAAGTGCAACAAGTTGCGAGATGTAAATTCAAGGATTTGTTGCCGCGGATGCAACACGTCGTGAATTGTAATTCGAGATATTCGTTGGTTGCAACGAACAATACGAGAAATGTTGGTTGCATCGGTACAATGAAAGTCGTGGAATGTTGCTGCAGCAATTGCCACGCGTTGATTGTAAATGATGCGTTGAAAAGAAAATGAAAGTTGATATGGAATGTGTCGAACGGATTCACATATCGATTTCGAATGTGCGTTGCGAGGAAAAGCGATAAGTCAATATCGAATGTGTTGAACGGATTTGAGCATTGACTTTGAATGTCGGAAATAAAATGTTGCACGAGGTGCAATGCGTATCGAAAATGAAATCGTTGCACGGGGTGCAAGGCGTATTGAAAGTAAAATTTTGCACGAGATGCAACATAAGAAAATGAAAGTTATAAATCGAGAAACGAAATCGGTTCGGTTGCGTGCCGAGCTTGTGTTGGCAAATGAAAACATTGGCCGAGTTGCGTCGGATTTTGATTAATCAGAGTTACGATTGTGATCAAGCACGATCACTGCGGAAATCGTGAGTCGGAAGAGATCGTTGGTTCGTAAAGAGTACGTCGCGAGGGAATGACTTAGTTTCTGGGTGGTATATGGCATACCACCGATGCAATGAATGGCTCGATTACGAGTGGTATATGTAATACCATTTGTGCGATGAATTGCATCGACGTATTGTGAGAATTGCGGAAGGTTTGTCCGCAACGGAAGGGGTAGCACCGAGACTCGATTGAGGATTTGTATGACGGCATATTGATGCAAGTGTTCTTCGATGATCGGTTAGAACGGTAAGACGGGACTTGTAACATTGAACGATTACGTCGATTGAAAATTTATGTGTCAGTCGAATGACGGGAACTAGCGAAACGATTATGCCTTGAGGCAACAATCGGATCGACGGGATAGGAAATTCGAAACGTTGAAATCGAACCGCACGACTTGCGAGCTCGATGAAAATGTTGGGCGAGGCGGATCGAATCGTACGACTTGCGATCTCGATAGGAATGTTCGGCTAGGCAAATCGAATCGCACGACTTGCGATTTCGATAGAAATGTTGGGCGTTGCGAATTGTAATCGAATCGCACGAAGTGCGACTTCGATGAAGATTGGTTGACGGGAGTAATCGTGCCTAAGAAATAGTTGGTTACGTTACGGCGAAACTCATTTGAGTACGACTGAAAACACGCGAAACTTAGAGGGCGAGATCGTATGACTTGAGGGTTCGATGTTGGATAATCGGTAACTCAGTTACGCGATCGGAGTATAGCGGGATGCGACAATTCGGAGAACGAGTCGGTGCGTATTGAAAAGTTCGTTGCGAACTTGGATGTATGCGATGCGAGCTAAGTTGACGTTGAAACGGATTCAAGTTGACCCTTACATTATCAAAATGGATACGGCGTATCGAGATCGATACGTAAGGAAACGTAAACGATGTGAGAATACAAAATAGAGTGTGCCTCGCGCTATGAAATTTTGTAAGTGACGATACGAGAATGAACGAACTTGGTTGATCGTAAATTTTGTGATTGATCGGGGCGAGACTATAAGTCATCGACGATTTCTCGATGCGTATAGCATCTCGTGTGTCGACCGCGAAATAAGATAGACTCGAAATCAATGCGAGTAGACGCGTCGTGAATAGCAGAATCATCGACGGTAGTGCATGAATTTACTCGGAGGATAGTTGCGCTAAGATTGCGCCGATAGAAATGGTTTTGTTCGGAAATTTGGATAGTCGCATAGAATCGTCGGAATGTGATTTGGCTCCGAAATAAGATATAGCATGGTTCGTAGTACACTGTCCTTCGGTGATGATCCACAATTATCGAGCGTAGCTTCGGGGCAGCTGACCCTAGAAGACTTGACCGCCAAATCAAATTGAATGCTGCAGACCGTAAGATAACCCATGCGATATCGCATATGGGATTGCATCGATAACAAATTAACGTGATGCATGTTTACGATAAGTCTAGGCGATCGAGAATTGTTGGAACAACTTTCGATTGAGAATGATATAGATAGATTTTTGAGTATTCGTCGGATGGATACTTGAATGGTTATGTTGGTTGACGATCGAACGAGAAATTCGCCAACGAACTTGGTGATGCGAGTAGGCGATTGCGAGAAACATGCTATGCACGAGAGAGAACGATACGGAACTGACTTACGAGTCATGTCGTTAGATTCGGATTCATCCTGCAATTGAGCTTGCGTGGATCGAACTTATATTCGATGTTGCGAGACGGATAAGTTGGAAATTTGGCTAGTGAATTCCTACTCGTTAGGAAATCGAATGTAAGATGTGTCATAAGGACATTCGTGCTAAGGCGGTCGTTGCCTTGAACATTGTCGACTCGAAGTAAATTTGTGTCGGATAGATTGTGGCCTTTGTGCAATGTCAATTTAAACTTGCGTAAGGAGAAGTTAAGCACGGTGCTAGGTAAGTCACCTAGCGGGCGTAGTCCCAAATATTGATAAAAGAAATCGTATCGAGATAAGTTGCATAGCCAGACTTCGGGAATAGTTGGGTGGCGACTTCGAACGCAAGGCGTTGCGGAGACTCGTTGTGATCGGATGCACGACGGCTTGACGCGACGCGTAGAACTGATAGTCCCGATGAAACATACAAAGTGAGAAATGCGATTTTTGAATCGCATCGTATGCCTTGACTTTTGTTGGACGATCACGCATGTATCAATATGCATGTGCGCTAGAATTGCGAGAACAAGTAATAGAGCCAAGTCCGATTGAGAATACGAGATGGTAAGTGATTGAGAATGAGAAGTTACATGTTAGCGTTGTTCCGATATCTTACAACTGAGCTTGGCTGAAATGCATATATTGGTGGGACGCCTAAAATATGTGTATGATTCCAAACTAAGTTGTACGATCCAAACGATAGTGAGACGAGATCGTGGAGCGATCTAATGAAACCCTTGGAAATTTAGTATTGGTTTCGGTTCGGGACGAACCTTGTTTTGAGTGGTATATTCTGTAATGCCCCGCTCCGCACGGTGCATTATGCTGAGTCGTTGACTCGAAGAGTTGCGTTGACCCGATTAAGTATCGATGCGAATCGATACGAGAGTTACGTTGTCCCGAGCAACGCATCGAACTAAGTCGATGCGAAGAGTTGCCTTGTCCCGAAGAATGCATCGAGTGAATCGATGCGAAGCGCCGCGTTGCCCCGAAGGATGAGTGCGTTGAATCAGCTCGAAAATTCTAAGAAATCGAATCGACCAAGGCGCAAGTCCGAATCGATGCAAGTATTGATTTTAGTTGGTTCCGTGTGCAGGTTATACTTTGACGCGAAAATATTAGAGGTCGATCTTCGGCAATATTTAGTAAGGGGTCCGCGGAACCAAATCGACGCCTTGCGACGGACGGAAGCGTTGGCACGCTAAGGCAAATCGGACGTATAATTCAACAAGCACGAAGTGCTCGAATGGCTAAGTCAGGAGAGTGGCCGTGCAACAAAGTTAGGGAATCGAGCCGCATCGGCTCGGCGAAACGGCGAAGGCAAATCGACTCAAGGTGGGAGGATTGACTTCTTTTTACTCCTTCATTCGATAAGTCAAATATATCATTGTATGCTAAGAGTTAACCTATCGACGCCACGGGCGTCGTCCGATCGGAGATAAATCATAGTGTGTGTGTCGAACACTAAGTTAAAACAATTGAAATGAAACGTGCATCAAATGCACGAGTCGCTACGGAACATTGGATATCGCTAAGGCGAGCGCCTCGGTGCGCAAGCCGCAATAACATGGGATAACTGTACTCGGCGAGTGCCTTAATGCACGAACCATACCGTGCCTTCGCGCACGAGTTAGAACGGCTAGAACACTGAAAGACAATAGGCGAGCGCCCTAGCGCGCAAGCCACGGATATTGAACAGGGAAATACGGCTTCGACGCGTGCAGCAAGTGCACGACGCGAAGGATAAATGATAAATGTGTCGGAACGTGCTTACGTGCACGAGATAACAAAAGATGGCTTCGTTGCGAAGGAATACAGTTGTGGCATGAATGTGGCGGAACTGTCGGATATGACATAATGTCTCGAAAGGTGTTCGGGACCTTCCGGATCGTTCGGTTGGCGAACATTGAGTTGAGGCATAATGCCATTGAACATTGAAACGAAGTACGAAACGTAAGTTAACGAAGGAAATACGAGATGGATAATGCGGCATGGTGCCCTTCGAAATGTTCGCGGCCTTCGGGCGTTCGTCGAGAACATTCGGGCGTTGTGCCAATTGAAATAGTGATAAGCGAACTTGCTTGGTTGTATGAAAGATAAGATGCGTTGCATGGTCATGGACAGCTTGTGCACAAGCTCGTTTTCCTCGAAACGGTATCCGGGACATCGGAACCAATTCGTCCTAGGGGGAAAAATTCATCGTGCTTCGGCGCGAGGCATGCGGGACCTTCAGTAAGGCTTGCATCCTAGGCTGAAAGGGTAGCGTCGCATGCCGAGGCATGCGGAACCTCCAGTAAGGCTTGCAACCTAGGCTGAAAGGGTAGCGTCGCATGCCGAGGCATGCGGGACCTCCAGTAAGGCTTGCAACCTAGGCTGAAAGGGTAGCGTCGCATGCCCACTTCGATTAAGTCCCTAGTGGTGCGTAGCACCAATGACCGCATATAGATCCTGCCTAGAAATGCACATATAACATGACAGGGAAGGAATGGGGCGTATTCACCTTGCGTCAGTGCAAGGGACGCAAGGGCGAGTGCGTCGACTTGGTAAGCCACGAATCAAACACGAGAATGCTTGCTTGTCTATTCAATTCGATAACATGCTTGCTATGATAACATGCTTTACGCTTTCGAATATGCCATGAAATTGACCCTAAGGAGAACATAGCAAGATCATAAGCTAAGTTGCATGATTCAACATAAATATTACAAATGTCGGTTTTGGAAAGATGATCTTTGCTTCAGTACATGCGAGGACGAACGTACTGATCCCCCACCAGCTTCATGCAGGGTGCAGGGAATGGATTGCTCGCGGCGAATCGTTGCTTGAACGTGTTAAGGCTTGGAATGCCGAAGCGCATTGAAGCGTGCTATCGCATTGACGCTCGGACTACGCAGCTGGATTGATGCGGCCGAGATATAGAAGGCATGATGTATGGAACGGTGAAATCCTTTGTGGGCAAGAGAGAACCTGAGTGTTGTAGCCAATCTGGCGAATTCCGTTAGGCTATTGAAAGCCTTTGTAATCTGATTTCGAAGATCAATAAAGAGATTTGTTTCGTATACTCTGTTTTCCTTTCGTTGTGAAAATCAACTCAAAAAGATAACCATTTGAGAACTTGTCATCTTGCCTTGCACGAGCGCAACTCCAGACTCGTGCGGCATCACGCCCCAGCGAGGACGATGATTCGGGTGATTCCGGGTCGGGGCGTGACAGTAGTCACCCTAGGAAACAACTTTGCTAGATAGACTTCAACCCTTGAATTTTGATGATGATGCTTATGTTAGCAGGCTCGCCTGAGTTGGTTCATTAGTTGTTTTTGTTAGAAGTGTTTTTTCTAAGTTTGGATCAAAATCCCTTAATTGTTGGGTAAGATTTGACCTTAGGACATGGAATGGGTGGAGAAAAATTCTACTTGTTTGTTGGAGAAGAGTTATTATGATGTTTAAATCCGCCTTATGAGTTAGCTAGCATTAATGGTTAAATAGATGTTGTCATGTTGAGCGTTAGGAATCGATAGGAGAAACCGATAGAATTGACCTTAAGAAGAGTTTGCATATGTAGATTGTGGTAAGAATAGAGATGAGATATGATAATGGGAGGTAAGCCTACGATTTGATTTGATTCTTGAATTTTTTTATTGATTGCTTGAGGTTGGAAGAACAAATTGTATTTGGATATAGTAGATTGATTTCTTTTCATTTGATTGTCTTAGTTGATTATACTCAAGTGGAGGTGATGGATAAAATTTAAATTGGTTTTGGCTTGATCCCCCGTGAGGTAACATGATTTTCCTGCATAAGTTGGAATACTTAACAATGAAATGCCTGCTTCGATCTAGCAGAATTTGTTGAAAGGATTGTGTTTTGGCTCATAAAATGGATAAGAGTTTTTTTTGCTTCAAGATTTACTATTATTGGACGATGTTAACTGATATTGTGATCATATTGAAAAAAGTGCGATTGATGTACACATAGTAGGTGATTCAGATTTTGTTACTTGCTTTCTTGGATTGTGAAAATTCTAGGAAGATGGAACGTGGATGGATTCAATAGTAGTTTTTGAGATAGTGGGATTCTACTACTAACTGAGTATTTATGTATAATTGTAATTGGGACTTTGATGCAGTCATGCTTGGTAATTTGGTAAATTGAATTTACTCTCTTGAGAACGGTTTGGATCGTGTAGGGTGCAACGCTTGGGATTTAAATATAGATATCGGTTGATTTTCGCCTTACGCGTATTAGTTGGATAAATCTAAACGGTGTGATAAGTCTCTTGAAACGCCTATAAGAATTTGAGATGGATTGATTAGGTATTAATGGTGTAAATTGTAACGTGGATGCTCCATAGAAATTTTATCTAGTTGGTTTGGCTATGTTCCATACTTGTACCTATGCTTCATAGGTTGGCAGGTTAGGTAAAGCCCCTTGCTCATGCAGTCTAAGATCTGCAACAAAGGAGCAAGATAGTATTACAAGGGAGTAGTGATGATATTAAAATTCAGTACTTTTACAGTACTTATGAGGACTGATGAACTTTAGCATATCATACTTCAAAATCTTCCACGTAGAGTTGCATACTGATCCGATCAAAGTACCCATTTACAAAGTTTGTCATAGCTCTAGAGCCGGTTACAGCCTTAAGCATGCCTAAGAACTTCACAGTATGTACGTATGACTGGATATGATATACGATAGATTGATTACAGTACCCAAAGGCCCCTCTTTGCGTCAAATCTTTAACAAGTCCAATTTGGAGGTACATTTTAAAGATGTTTTGCCTAAGAGCTCAAGGAAAATCCATAGTTACCTGGGTATGTTCAGGATACAGGTTTGGGAATGGGGTGTGCCACTTGTCTTTATATTTGGTACGAGAGAGATAGGATCAGTTGGTTCGTCGATTCGGTTCTTTGCACACTTTACAAGTACCACTTGGGTGGATGTGAGTTATTTAGTTCAAAATTCAACTCACTACTGGTGTCCATATGAGAAAAATGAACTTTACACAAAACATAAATAGAATTCAAAACTCATTTGATAAAACTTGCCTATTCACAGCCATGAATCATCCACTAGAAGAAACATACCCATAAAAAGTGACAAAAGTATCATTCAGATAAATCTTCTATAAAATTAAATTACGCAAGATTTCAAAGTTAGTTTCAAATTGCCAGATTTGGTGATCCAGATAGTGTATCTCAACTATCCGGATCACAAATGTATAACAAATCAGGGAGCCCGTACCGCATCGTGGTTTGAAGGGCGTTCCAGGCAAACATAGGAAAATATTAAATAGTATGGACAAAAACATGTAAATAAACCATAAAAACAAAAAAAATGTCAAAATACTTGGTACTTTCAAAAAAATAATGTGCAATTCAAATCATCTTATACAAAAGCAAGTTTGTCACATAGTTTGCAGTGTTGCCAATACCGAAACAGCAAACTAAACCTACGAAACTGGTGAAAGTATCTAAACCTACCAATTCAAAACCACCAATACCCCCCCAAAAAGAAAAAACCACCCCAAAACTGCCAATTAAGAAGGGTATGAATGTTGGCAAGATTGAGGATGACATCGTCAATAGAAATAAAGCAGGATGGTTCAAATGATGAGTGTTTTGGCCATTCTATAAGAAAAAACATATTACCAGCATGCTTCATGATCTGAATGTTGGGAAAATTAAGAAACATCTCCAAGTGATGAACATTGATGAAATGAGGAAACTGAGATGAATGAACAGATATACGATAAGAAATTAATGCATTAGTTTGAAGCAGTAGGTTGTTTGATTGAAGATAAGGAATATTATTTAAACTGTCTGGCATGCAACAGAGACCAATAATGAGTCATGTAGAAACTCGGGTCCTAGATAAGCTTCGTCGTGGCTATAAAAAAGAATACGGCATTTGTTAATGTAAAGATAGATGGAAAGAGTTGAATGGAAGAAAAATAGGATGCATGTGGCCACCCCAAATTTTGGGATGGACAAATTGCGTTAACTACCCCTATGTTTTACACTTATTACAGAAACGACCCCTACTTTTAAACTAATTACAGGGGCCACCCCTATAGTTTATATTTTCTATAAAAACTTATAACACTGACCACCCCTATGTTTTATAAAATTTATAAAGGAGAGAGGTGGTCAGTGTAATTATTTTCGGAATAGGGGTAGTCCGTGTAATACTGTCACTGTATTTATTTCTTTTGGGATACTGTTGTATTCAGTTAGGGGGATTCACCAGATATAGCAAATGAAAAAACAGAGGGAAGAGGGTTCTAGTATCAAACAAATGAAGGTTGAAGAACAATAGTATTAATCTTACTATAATACTGATAACCAGGAAAATAACAAATGGAACAAATATAAGTGGACATATAAAATCATGCTATTGGCAATTTAGAGACTCCAATACCTAAAACCATCGAGGATACTTCAGTTATATGATCATCACTATGATCGTGATGATATCCCCATTTCCTAGTTGTTCTACGTTTAACAGTTGGTATGAAAGACATCAAGTATACATTATATCAAGTGAAGGTCTAAAGCATTTTTATATTTCCTAACCTAGCGATTGGTTAAAGAATGGACCATTTGATACATATATATATATACAGATATCTTCATAAACCTCTACATAGTACAGATATGATCTTTGAAGATTTACATTTTGGGCACTGTTCTTGACTCAGCCGAATGAAAGTAAAATAATTAACTTAGAGATAAAACAAAATTGTCATAGTGAATACAAAAAGAACATATCAATTGTCTCAGACGCTAACAATAGAAAAAGGTGTGAAATTGAGAAAGAAAGATTGAGATTGAGGAAGAAAGAGGGTAGTAATAAAAATTAAGCTTCTAACCTTCAATGGTAAAGAGGGTTTGAACTGGTAACATGGGGGCAAAAGAGTCCAAAAACCATCACATGCATCTGACATAGTTTCAATTAACAGTTTTATGACTTGACGGCAAGAAAGAACCGCACAAAGGATCTAAAGGCATCCTACAAATGGAAAAACCATGAGGGCTTTCCAGCAATTACCCTTTTACTTTCTGATTTCAAGTTCTTCCTGGATAGGATTTCCAATCCAAACACTAGGGAATTGGATTCTAGGATGTTGCCATAATAGGATTTATCATGGAATGATATCTTCCCACTTTAAGTAAACAAAAAAACAGTGGAAAGGAAAATACAAATGGGAATGAGGACTCCAGACTCCTCAGTTCCGGTACCCAATGTGGTCTTAGGTCTTAGCCTCTCTTTTTCCTTGGCTAATTCCTTGATGAAAGATTTCGATATGAGATGACTTTTTATTTGCTACCTCTATATATTTCATATCCCTAACCCAAAGCCTCCTTTATTATCAAAAAGGCCAAGTGACAATGATTTGATTATCCAAGGTCAAGCACTGTGCTCCCCTAACGTTTGTTGCTCGTATGAGCTGAAACCAATTTACCAATAAGGCAGGTTTTTATGCCCGTCAGTTTGCCTTCTAGTTTTATTTTAAGCCCCTCTCATGTCCACCATTTGTATCTTCCCTAATAAAGAACCTAACATCAATTAAGAGGGTTGGTTGAGGTAAACAGACGCTTGTCTACAGGCTTATTGTTATCATGGACCCTCAATTTTGACATGTAAAGTTTAACAGATGGGTGACTTGTTATCATGGAGCCTTTCTCAATTTTCAACCGGCCTCATTTAAATGGAAAATTACCTAATTGAAGACTGAAAAAAATACTATGTGACCCAGAGTCACCCAGATAGGATCAACAAAAGTTGATGTCTTCAAAGAACCCAAAATAAAAAGAAATCACTGCACAGAAAAAGTAGAACATGTCAAAGCAAAAGAAGCACAGTTCTATAACATTTTAGCCGTTATCATGCACAAAAAAGCATATGCAATATCAGAAATAAAAAACAATAGCTGTGGTAAGATCAAAATAGTAACCTTGTAAAGGTAACCTTTGGGCTTCAATATTGTTTTCCTCCACCTCGTTCTTCTTTACTGCTTCATCATCCTCGTCATAATTTTCCTCGTCGAAAACAGAATCCTTATGTTCCAAAGAAGCCAATAATACATCTGAAGAGTAGAAACTTTTCTTTGGCAGCAGATGATCTTCCTCTGTAGAAGCTTGAATTTCTGGCCCATCATATTGTTCGTCAAAGTCTTCATAATCGATGGCATTCTCGGATTTCTCATCATAGTCTATCGGCAAGAAAAAGGAACAATGATATTCAACCATCTAGATGAAAAGGGATTTTGTGCAATAGATCATTTATGATTTCACTTACTAAGCATTAAAGGGATTTATGATTTCACTTAATGATATTGTGCAAAGATCATCTAAGTGATACACTTTTGCATTGTATTGCCTAACCTAGAATATGTAATACATAAGAAGAAAATGACACATGCTTCTAAAACTTCACCTAGTACTACCCAAAGTCTACGAACATGTTGCATTTCAAAAAAAAAAAAATGACAAGATTACATCTATAAATCATTGGTCACAATTAAATTAAGCCTTAAATGTTCATCTAAATATGGCACATAAACACAGACACTGATAAGCTTGGTCTTAAAATATCAATCAATACACGCCTTTGCTTGTATATTTAGCTAATAATATATATTATCGAGAGTGCCAGTTTTCTGGAACCCATTACTTTTAAATTGTCCATTAGCTGATTAAATTTGACTCTTTCACTATTGAAGATAATTTCTTTTGACTGAATAACCCTACTCACAACTTAGCCGGATGTGTTCTATTCAGATCCATTAGCGCAAATAATTACAAATTCAAATGATCAGAGGTTGAAGATCTCAGCATAAATAATGCATAGCAGTTGCAAACGATCATTATCAGGGTAACTACATTGGATGCATCTAATGGTATACATGGCCTTTGCGGAGGATAAAGTGTGGCTTCCAAACTTCATACAGTAAGGCTAATAATGCATGGATTAGTACCTAAGTCACGAGAAAAAAGGAAAGTGAAAAGGATTTATGAAAATTAAGAGCTTGTGTTGAAATTATTTCCACCCGCAGAAATAATGGACTGGCAATGAGTATATGAAATACAATTAAGGGTGGGTTGGCATTGATGTAGTTTATGAAAAGTTGTTATAAGATAGCTGTAGTAAATTGCTGACGAAACCTATTTGGCAACTACATGTCGAAATCTGGTATCAAAAGCAATATTGTGTTTGGTAAAAACATGCTCTCAAGTGCCAAAGAAATGACCAAACTGGACATGTACTAAAATTTTGCACTATTTCAGAAAAGGAAAAAAGGCCAGTTCATAAAAAGAACACGGAAAGCTGCAGCAGCTTTGCAAGCAACCTACTTCCTGCTTTAAAAAGCAGTCCATGAAAATCAGTAAAAGGTTTGAAAAGTTAGCTGCTTATTTTCTTACCAAACACATTCACGTACCGAACCCACCCTAAATATAAGAGAGGGATTTCCCATTGCCTTTGTGAGTCTACCCCAAAACAGTACACAGAAAACACAAACCTAATTTCAGCATATTTTTCTGGGCCTAAATCAAAGTAAGAAAGCATCAACTTTTGCTCAACTAGAAAGTTCATATCTCTAGGTACAGCTTTAAGTACATAAATAACAAACACCACCACATAAAATGATTTAAGAGCTAAGAGCATCTGTAACATCATGCAAATATAACAAATTCAAGTGTAGTGTGCATGTCAGGACAACAAGGCCAAGGTTTGGCTTTAAGACAAGCCAACAAGTTATTCAGAAAATAAGCACCCACCTTGTTCAGATGCATCTGTTGAAGCTGGTGAAGATTTGATCAGCTGCATGTAACACAGAGATTAGTTTAATCTAAAATGAGAGTAAACAACAATATGCTTATGCTAGTGGATTAAAAAACAACAGAAGTATATAAGAAAGGTAGTTTTCATAAGAAAATCATACATCAATATCTCTGAGGGAAGGACCCAGCTTGTCAGCCAAAGCAGAAAGATGCTCCTTTGCATCCTGATAACCAACAATTGTATATTAGTTACCAAGTAACTGGCTGAAACAGAGCTAACAAGATTTAAGCTATACATAAGTTTCAAATTTCAATGAACAGAATGCACTTTAAATGGAAAGTAAAAAATTCAATGAGCACAACTAGATATAATTAAAATACAATACAGACACATTTATTCCAAATATGACAAAAAGAGGTAAAATAAAGAGAGCAATCTGCATAGTGTTCGCCAAAAACTTCCAGGAATTTAAATCTCTTCTTGCTTGTATCATATCAAACATAAATTCAATTTCATTTGCCAAATGTCAGAGCCCCTAACATCTTAGGCCCCAGGTCATTGACCAACAAAGACATGGCATGTGTATGGGCCACATGTGCACGTTACTTGGCTCACTTGCCAAAATGGTTAATCCGGATGTATGAGACCCAAGCACTCAAACATAAAGCAACCAAACCCTCATCCTATAACCGATGTAGGACCAAATCCAGGCATTTCACAATCCCCCCCAGGCATAACTTTCTTGCAGCTCGTTGTCATGCTCTTGTACCATTTGTCACCCTCCAACCCACGAGCACAGAAGGACACATTCTTGTTGCAGCCCGTGGTCACGATCTCATACAATTTGTCACGCTCCAACCCACGAACACACAAGGACATGACCTGTTGCACATCACTTGGCCCACTTGCCAAAATGGTTAACCATATGTACACATTAGACCTAAGCACTCAAACAAAAAACCAACCAAAGTCTCATCCGATAACTGATGTGGGACTCAATCTTGGGTTGTTACATACCATGGGTTGAAGAAGCCATGTTAGTGTCTTTATACAAGTTCAAGATCATGTTGTTGCCAAAGGATTTTTTCAGCATTAATGAGCAAGACAAAGGCAGCAATAGATAACAACTTAAGGGGAACAAGAGGAAGTCATAAGATATCAAAACTATATATGAGTTAACATCCAAAACAACTATTGTATCCGTGTGAAGAAGCTCTCTTTAAACTAACTGGAAAAATGAGCAAAGAAGAGTAGATTCCTGGAGGTCATCCAGTTCCCAAAATGGAGACTTCATCAATACATAAACCGTATATTCACTGGCCTTGGGAGAGGGGGTGGAGCAGGAAAGGCCATGCCCCCCCCCCCCCCCCCCCCCCCCCACTTTTGTAAGGTTATTAAAAGTATGCATAATTTATCAGGTCTAGACCGTCTAGTTGTGCCAGTGGAATTTTATCAGGTCGGGCCTGAATCTGTCAGATAGGTATTGGGTCTGAATTTGTCAGATAGGTATTGTAGGCATTATGAATTTGAGTCGGGTATGGTTGAGTCTAAATCAGATTGGCTTAGGGTCAGAATCTTGTCTATCTTGTTAGCCCAATGATTGTATCATGTTTTTGAATATGGTTAATATGTTAAGTTTAGCATTTCATTATCACTAATCTTCATACTATCGCTATAGCATTTCTACTTATACTTATACCTTTGGTGATATGTGCCTATTGGTTTACATATTAGTGATATGAGCTTATCTATCTTAAATTTAATCGGGTTGCCAAAATCAAAACTATGTTTTTGATTGTGGTCATTTTAATTAAGTTTAATCATTATGATATCACTAACATTTATGCTATCACCTCAGCACTTATACTTAAACTCAGCATTGTCCTAATGTGCATTAAACTTATCATACTTGCTACTATGTATATTGCTTTGTTCGTCTAACATGTACATGCAGAAAAGCAATAAGCAAGATCAATGTGGACATATGCAATGAAGAAAACATGGTGGGCCAAAGACGACGGATCCCACAAGATTTCTCTGAACCATCCGACGACATCTCTGGAGCCACGCACTCGGGGGTTCCGCTGCCCGGTCAGCGGACGGGGGTCGAGGGGACAGCGCCCCTCGTCGGGGGTTCGGGGGTGAAGCCCCCGAAAGGTATTCAGTTTTCACAAACTGGATATCTTTGGACAGCTGCCGCCAAGGGAAAAAGCCAGCACCTATCAAAGGAAGAAGCCAAGCCATGTCATCATCATTTCAAGACTCTGAAGAAGCCTGCACCTGCTACAGTATATCTGGAGTCTGTAATGAATCTTAGGAATAATTGTAAACACAAGAAATGGATGGCAAAATCGAAAGCTAGGGTAGAAACCAGCCCAGGATCATTTTTGGATGAAAACCGGCATACCGACGGTATACCGGTGCATACCGACGGTATACCGATTTTGTTCACAGAAAGGTTCTGTCCACAAAATCGACATACCGACGGTATACCGGATCATACCGACGGTATACCGATTCCGTAATGTTGAAAATCCAACGGTCTGATTTCCAGCATTAAATGATCCCAACGGCTACATTTCGAGCCGTTGCAATCCCAGACCGGTATACCGACGGTATGCCGACTCATACCGGCGGTATGCCGGTCGCTGACTGAAAAGTTGCCTTTGGCTCTTTTCAATGCTTTGGTTATAAATAGCCTTGAACCCCTTCATTCAAGGTTGATGCTTTGAGCCTAAAAATTTCTAAACCACCAAAGCCTATCCACAAACAACTCTACAAAGCTTTCATTTGCCATCCACAAATTGTGTTAGAGTTATTGAGTTGAAAAGTGAGATCTTCATCTTATTGTATAAGGAGATCAAAACCTATTGTGGAAGGTTGAAGTTGGGGAGTCTTCGTATCCAAACTCTCGGTTGAAGTTGGAGAGTCTTCGTATCCAAACTCTCGGTTGAAGTTGGGGAGTCTTCGTATCCAAACTCTCGGTTGAAGTCGGAGAGGCCTTCGGATTAAAGCTCTCGTGTAAGAAGTTGGCGAGTTCTTCGGATCCAAACTCGTGTGTAACTATTTACTCAAATAGTGGATTAAAGCCGAAGAGAGTTGCGGGACTGGAGTGCCTCTTGGGAGGATACCAGGATATATCGTGTGTCGGTATTGTTATTCCTTCTTCTCTTGCACTTATATTTTTAAATTGCCCATTAGCTTGTGCTAAGTGCTTGATTAGTTAGCTTGACCCTATTCACCCCCCCTCTAGGGTAACTACATATATGACCCATTTACACCCCCTATATCCATTGGAGTCATGTTCTGGGCTATAATGGGCTTAACAAGTAGAAATGGATTATTTCATCAAGGCTGTATTAATGAGCTAGCAGGATCATGGTCTAGTTGACTACAACTTGGGCTGTGCAGTGGCGATTTGTAAGCTAAGTTGCACTATCAACTTTGTTATTGCGCTTTGGTACTTTAATATCCTAAACTATTTTTTTGGACAGTTAATACCCTGGAAGTTTTGAAGCTTTTGCAAAGTATCACATCCCCGCCATACGTAATGGTCATGTGCAAAGCACGTGACCATTCCTTACTTTTTGCACCTAAAATTAAAGAAAAAAATTACTCTCTTTTGATTCGTAAGAAATAATAATAAATAAATAAATAAACTCTCCAAGAAAATAACAAAAACATTTTTAAAAAACAAAACCCCTACCCCAACCCCCATTAGAACACCGACAACCCCCCCCCACCCCACCCCACCCCAGCACCAACCGATCCCAGCCGACACGACTCCCTACCCCCATGTTACCCTCGATCTCCAGCCGTGCAGCCTGTCGGACCGGGACTGCACGAAACAGCATAGCAGCCATTGGCATCAATGGATGTCATTTCGTGCAGCTCCACGGGAGCACGGATGGAAATTGGCTGCAAAGAAGACAATGCAGGGTGGGAGGGAATGGCCAGGTAGGGGAGGGGCTCTCTTTCTAGTATATTTCATGTCAAAATAGATAGGTTTATTTGTTTTTGTTATTCTTTGGATTGCTAGTTGTTAATGGAGAACCTGGAGAATATGTATTTCATTGGTGCTTCTTTGAACAAAGAAGTGACGTTATCTTCAGCGAGCTGCTCGACAATCTTTTTCCGCATAGACCTTTGTTCCTGAGAAGTCCAAGGTAGGGGGTTCTTTTATCAACATAATAGGGGAGGAAGGGGCTTGTTGGCGGGCACAGATGGGGGATGGGAGATGGGGATCTTTTTCTGCATAGACGTTTGTTCCTGAGAAGTCCAAGGTAGAAGTGTTTTTTATCAACATAATAGGGGAGGAAGGGGCTTGTTGGCGGGCGGCACAGATGGGAGATGGGGAGAGTGGTGGTTGGAGATGCGATCAGAGTTAGGATTAGGTTAATTAAATATTTACTAATATATTTAATCAAAAATTTGAATAGATAATCAATTAAACTTGTTGAAATACAGGTTAGGGTATTACGGTCTTTTGTACCTGTGGTTGTCTCTAACTGCAAAAAGTTCAATAGTTCAGGGTAGTAAGTGGAAAAAAATAGTTCACGGTATCAAGTTGCCAATAAAAAAAAGCACGGAGTACTAAGTGCCAAAATGGAACACTTGAGGAAGATATTTAAGTGCAATTAACCGTTTAAAATCTTAAATCCAATAGTTCCATGAGGAGAGTAAATTGTATGCAGACTTTGCACTGATTTCCTTGCTCTCACTGAGATGCTGCTAAAGTAAAACATTGCTATTGACAGTCATCAAGTGAAAAAATCCTACCATTTCTGGATAATACTTTTACCTTTAAAATGATAACTTGAATGCAGTTTTACTTCCCAACCTCCAAAAGAATGTAAAGTCCTGTAGCTACCACAGTTTTGAATAAATATATACTATATATGAGAACAACCAAGTGGCAGCCAAAGAGATATTGCCGAGGCTATATTTCTCTTGAATTGTTTTTTTATGACAGAGATCCCAAAGGCTTACTATTTTGTAAATATCCAGGGAATTCAATCCCCCCCCCCCCCCACCCAACCAACTGCACCAACAAATCATACCATTTGTTTCATATATGTTGGCACGAAGAAATAATATGATTTTGAGGACCCATGTCACAGTAGGCACAATTTAAGGATCCCAAACTGAAAGGGGAAATCATCTGTAAAAGTTGTCCACAAAAGCCATCTTATTTAAAGACAACCACCATAAGTCTTATCATATACCATGCACTGCTTTGCCATATTACCTCAAAAGATGCATTTAACGAGAAAAAATTCATATAGGTATTGGAACTTTGAATTATATAACATAATAAGGTACTTTACATAAGGTTACATGATACAAATAGTATTAGTAGTCCATCCTAGCATTCATTATTTTTAGAACATTAAAAAAGTTCAAACAGACCCCATAAACATTTTTCCCTCGTTTAATCAACTACCTTTGTTATCAAACCAAAGTTAAGACATTTAAGAGTCTCGTCTGAAACATACATTGTCAGCCATAAAACGCACGTTGCCTACAATGACATCAGCAAAGCCCTTTATTTCTACATTACTTAGCCCTGCCTATTCTCATAAGTTAGACGAGCAACACCATAAAGACATCAGCAAAACCAACCCCAAAATTTTGGGATGAAAGCTTAATTGTTGTTGTAGGTGAGCGACATCTTACCTCTTTTACTTGTTCGGTCTAGGTTGATAGGGAATAGGTGGCTTCCCCTTGTCCAACTATGATCACATACATCCTTCCTCAGATATCTTTTTGGCACTGCAACATTCAGACTACACTTGAGTTTAGGGCATGATGTTTCTTCATAATGCAATACCACACACCACCACCACCATCCCCCCAAGTCACAACTTAATGAGCAACATATTCTATCTCACATTCTAGAACATAATTATATATGGCCCAACCCCGCCAACCCCCACTGAACCATGTCTGCATGGTATTAAAGAAGTTTAAGGTACAAATTCGATATGGATCGTGGATTCGTGATGTTACACAATCATGATCATCAAATTTGCCAATTTGGAGATCTGGATCTTTTGTTGAAATCTAGTTATAGACTTGCTTTTGCAAAAGATTCCTTCACTGGCAGATAATGTTGGGAAACATTTGAGAGTTATTGTCATTTTGGGACTCCGTAGCTACACATTTCTCATGAACTTTGACATCTTTTTTCGAGCTGCAGTTGTTTCTTCACTGCCTCAGGAGTCAGGAGGCACGATTTTCCTTTGCATGTTGTTCATGTGACCTATATTGGTTTTATTATTTTGTATGAAGAGTGATTCTTTTGACATCTGTTAGTGTTTATTTACGTGTTTTGGGACTTTTGGCTAGGTACATTTTACCAAGTTTTTGGAATCATTCTGGTTTGATGTATGACTATAAAACTCTAGTTTTATATCTTATAGAATGAAATGAATTATGAAGCAATGAGTACCGAACATTATATTTTATATAATTTTTCCATAAGATGACAAACTATTGAGCTGAATTTTGTACTAAATAACTAGCACTGACCTGACTAATATTTTGAAGTGTACCACCAAACCGAGTGAGGAACAACTGAGACAACCCCCTAACTATACTAAAGACAAGTAGCAATCCCATTAGCGAGAAACCTCTCCCATGACCTGAGACGAACCAAACCACCTTCCAGGTAACTATGTTATAGATAAATGATTAAACCTAATTAAATGAAACAGTCACTCTATGCATCTCCACCAGTTAGACATGAACCGTTCCTTATTTTGTCTTGTACTGTTGCTAACTTATTCCTCGCATGCTTTGTTTGTATAATTAAGATTCATACTTCGTTGATTGGTCTGACAGTGTGTGTATAGAGACAGAAAGAAGAGAGTCTTCCTCATATAACACTGTCAGGTGTGGGAGGAGTAGATTCCATAAACTTGTTAAATCTAACACTTCCCCTCAAGCTGGAGTATGTGAAATATGTCTAACTTGATACAAAAAATCAGAAATAAAAAACTAGAGCTAAGCATCATAATACAACTCATAGTTACCGGGTACACCTAAACCCCCATCGAACCCATACCGGTTACAACTTACAAGTGTTCCAGTTTGGAGTAGAAATCTAATCCAGATAGCTATGGTACTCAATCAGACCGCTAAGTTTCGCGATCCGAATCAATCGTTGAAATCTTACTATAAATATGCTTTTGCAATAGATTTTTTCAATGCAAAAAGAATTGGAAAAAGAAATTGAAAGTCCTTTAAATTGGGGTTCCATAGCTACGCATTTATCATGAAATTTGACTTTGTAGTTCGACATCATTATTGTTTCTTCTTTGCTTATGAGCCGCCACTCCCTTTTGCAATTTGTCCATGCAAAGAAGATAATCAGCTTTAAGAGATTTTCAAATGCTTTTGTCATTTTGTATGAAGGTTCTAAGTCGTTTGTCATTTATTTTATAGTTTATTTACATGTTTTTATTTAGCGTCATTATATCATTTTATTTGGAATGTTATGTTACAAATTGATGTATGACTAAGAAAAATAAACTTTACATCTTACTGAATGAAGTAATGACTTTAAATTTTCTTCTGTTCGTTCAGTATGTGACACAATTATCTAGTAAGATTTGAAGTAACTAGTATCATCCCAATTAGAATTTTAAAGTGCATCGTTAACCAAATTGGCAAACAAACTCACCATAACCCCTCTATACTGAAAATAAAGACAAGTAGCATATCTCGTTCCCGAACCATAACCTAGGACATACAGTATTTCAGGCAACTATGGAACAACCAATAACAACAACAAACGACATTAACAAAGATCGACACAGACCCAAGAGACTAGTAACAATAGTAGGCAAAGGAGACAAATGTCGAATCATGATCAGAAGTAATACTAAAGGAGACAAAGGTCGAAGCATGAACAGAAGTAATACCGACCAGAAGTCATACTAAAGGTCAATACATGACCAAAAGCCATGGCATAGGTCAACACACGATACGCTACAAGAAGCAATGCTAGAGATTGGCATACAAGAATGAATGACAAGCAGCAGTAGCAGTAAAAAATGATGGATATAGACTGGTGTCTGAATACTTGGTCAACACTCCCTCTCCAGTTGGACATTACAAGCATGTACAACTAGGAATTTTTTTTACAAGTATATATATGTAACAAAGGAGTTACAGCACGACCCCCCAAAAAAAATGGTTAAGAGCTTTGTTATTGTACATCCAAGTAACAGACTCAAGTCATCTCATGGAGAAACGTGTCACAATACGCGACAAGAAGCAATGCTAGAGGTTGGCATACAAGAACGAATGACAAGCAGCAGTAGCAGTAAAAAATGATGGATAGAGATTGGTGTCTGAATACTTGGTCAACACTCCCCCTCCAGTGGGACATTACAAGCATGTACAACTAGGAAATTTTTTTTACAAGTATATCTATGTAACAAAGGAGTTACAGCACGACCCCCCCCCCCCCCAAAAAAAACAAAAAAAAAGGGTTAAGAGCTTTGTAATTGTACATCCAAGTAACAGACTCAAGTCATCTGATGGAGAAACGTGTCACAATACTTGAGCAATACATGTAGTAAACAACAGTAGCAGATCATCTCGTGGAATAGAGGTGCATGGCCAAGGCAAAGGAGCAGTAGAGACCACAATAGGTACAAAACTGAGTCGTAGACACCGATCTGCAAGCAAGAATTTAGGACAAAATCTAGTTTTTTTATATCTAGGATTTGGTGGTCTAAAGGTCGAACCAAAGGTTCGGTAGGTTGGGAAAAGTTACATCTTTATAGTGTCAATCTATTGGGTTCCCGGTTCTTAGCAAGTACCTACAGATGGGACTTAAACCCATCCTGGAAATTGGTTTCTTCCATGGAGTGGAAAACTCAAGAAGGATACTCTTGTTAGAGAGAGAATATCAGCTCCATTGAGCAAGAAGGAAGTAAAGTGTAGGTATGTCATCGATCGGAAGGATAAGGGAGACAGGGAGAGGAAGGTCAAAGTGGTAGGTGGTGGTGCGGAGCGGAGCGGTGGAGGCGGGCGGAGTGGTGGCTTGTGGGAGAGCAGCACGGCAATGGGAAAAGTCGAGTTATGATGGTAATCAATACATATTGCTAAATTTGATTTGAAGCAATCATTGAATCTCACTATAGGTGGGGATCATATTATACGTCTAAGTTCCAAAGCACTATAGGTGTGGATCATGTTATACGTCTAAGTTCCAAAGCGTGACAACGAGAGATGTTATAGATTTAATCACTACTGTAAAGCATAACAATCTTAAATCTTTACCACTTCAAACTTCCAAACATTGGCGTTGTGCTCGTATCACGCCATGTCGGACACTTATCAAACACGATGGACACAGCAGGACACGCCAAACTTGGTGCCGTGTCCTCGCCATTATCTCCCTGCAACCTAGGACGTTAACGAGACAAGAAAAAGGCGAGAGCTTTACCGCGTCTAGATAATCAGCATCGAGACCGCCGGAGTCGTCGACATTCCCAAACATAAACCCCAACAGCTGGTTTCCTCCGCCGCTATCCTCGTACTCTTCATCGTCATCTGCCAAGTAAAGAACCATTGGTTCTCGAATTACTGTGTTCTTGCAAATAGTAACAGTTCCTATTCCACCATTGAGGAAGGAGAACAATAACAATAAATAACTGACCTTCGTCTCGATCGTCATGGGAAGCGGCACCAGAGGCATCATCCATCCTACGATGAGCGGTGGAGAGGAGAAATTTCGCGCCAAATTGGGAAAAAACTGAGGAAGAAGATATCTTAAGCCTAGGTTGGGTTTTCTTTGTAAACCCT